>PVJX010016537.1:27053-40295 GCA_004027295.1 Dolichotis patagonum | reverse complement strand
CAAAAGAAAGAAAAAGGAAATGAAGGAAAGAAGGAAAGAACGAAGGAAGGAAGGAGAACAGGAAGGAGAAGAGGGAGAAGGGAAGAGAGAAGAGTGGAGAGGGGAGGGGAGAGGAGGGGAGGAGAGAAGAGGAGAGGGGAGGGGAGGGGAGGGGAAGAGAGGAGAGAGGGCAAAAGGACCATGAAAAGGAAGCCAAAGTCATGAGAAAGCAAATGCCTCAGGGCAGAAAAGCAGATGCCATGGACATAGAAACCGTCCATGCAGAGTCCATGGGTGGTGGTAGACTTTCAGGAGAGATGGACACACAGAACATCTGTTACCTGAGCTAGTGCCTCTTCTTGCAAAGTGCTCTCTCCAAGCCACTGTGAGGTTCAAATGACTCTGTAGCATAGTTATGATCTATGGGACGTTGTATTATTAAGGCTTCCTCTATAAAAGTGGAATGTACTTCCCACTGGTATCAGGTTTGGCCACGTGTTTAGCTTTGGCCAATACAATGTCAGGGAAAACTGTGAGATCCACTGTGTTCCTCTGTCTACCGGAATGAAAAAACGGAACATAGCTGCAGCTGACTCAGGACAGACATGTAGTATAAGGGAGATATAAACATTTGTCACGGGCCTCTGAGATTTTAGGGCTCTTTTATTACCTCAGATTAACTTAATTGAAACTGACAGATACACAGCATCTGTAAAGTGGTATTTATGACAGTTGTACTAGTCAGCTCTCCTGTTTCTGGGACAAAACATCTGACATTTGCAACTTAAAGGAGGAGTGGCTTACTCGGGTTCACAGTTTCGGGGAGTTCAGTGCATTGCGGGCTGGCTCTGAGGCAGAAACCGCATGGTAGGAGGAATGGCAGAGGGAACATTTTCAGCTCATGGCAGCCAGAAAACAAAGAAAGAAGGGAGGACGAGGACAAGAGTACACCTTTCCAGGCCACAGCCCCAAGCAGCCCACGCAGCAGCTAAACTCATCAATGGACGCATCCACGGATGAGTATAAGGCCCCCAAGATCCAATCATGTGAGGTTTCGGGGGGCCATTTTAGATCTAAACCCTAGCAAAACATCATGTTCTTCTTGGTGCATGATTATGAATCTTTTCCTAGATTTTCAGGCACACACTTTTTTATAGTATTCCTATACTTCTCCTTATAGCCAACAGGGATTAGACCTTGAACAATCACCTGAATAAAATAATTTTGGATTATTCTATCCATTAAGCTAAGTCTGACATTTCACTATCAAGTACTGTTTTTTTCCTATTTTCCACACCGTTTTCTAATTACTAGTCCCCAATATGTCCTGTAGCTCCAAGGGAACTGGGGAAAGATCAGATTATTATAAAATTGAATACCTGCATGACTTTTTACCAAATTTCTTATCTGTAGGTTTTATAGAATTTCTGTACAACAGAATCAGAAATGCTTCATTTGACAGTCTTTTTTTTGGTTTTTTGTTTTGAGGTTTTTTTGTTTTTGTTTTTGTTTTTTTTATTTTGAGACAGGGTCTCCCTATATAGTTCAGGCTGGTCTTGAGCTCATTTTATGGCCCAGGCTGATCTCAAACTTGCAGTGATCCTCCTGCCTCTGCCTCCTGAGTGCTGGGATTACAGGTGTGTGCCACTATGCCTGGCCTAGACAGTCTAATTTTCTAAACAAGGATATTTTAAGTTCAAGTACATGCCAACTAGTAATGACAATGATGATATTATGGGGGGGCATAAATAAATGCAGCACTTTTATATTTCCAAAGCATGTTACATATTTACTTGTTCTGAATGTACAACAGCCTGCAAATGTTATCCCGACTGTACATTTAGGGAAACCAGAGATGAGAAAGCGGAAGAGACTTTACAAATTGTGGAGCAGGTACTATATCTCATGCTTTTTGTTCTCCTGCTGGTTCTCTCCCACTTGTTACATTAGTCATAGCAGACATCCATCCCAGACCACAGCAGACGCCTATCTCCATGACAGGAAGTGGGGAGGGGTAACAGGAGACATCACAGACATGAATAAATAAGTAAACTTGAGAATATATGACTAACTGAATGGATGCATGAATGGATGGGTGGATGATAGATAAGTGGATGAGTGGATTTATAGACAGATAATGGAAGGATGGTAGTGGATGATGAATGGATAGATCCATTTTATATGGATAGATAGGGAGATGGATGGATGTGATTCCTGTGGTCTGAGGGAAAAGTGGCGGCGCTCTCTTTAAGTCTAGAAAGTGTGTACAGCAAGTCCTACTGTGACCCAGAATGCCCTGCACATAATCAATATTTTAACCCTGCTTGCCCAGGTATTTTAATACCCCCTCACACCAAGGGCATAGAATGTGTTTTATTTTACCCACCAGGTTGTCTTTTCCTATGCTGTGACTTACTAAACATGTTCACTTCAACCTTCCATGCCTCAGTTTCTTCATCCATAAAATGGAAATAAATACCTCTCTCTTAGGTTATTATAACATGTAGTACATAGGTAGATATAGAACATTTAGTAAAGGGCATAACCTATCATAAACTCTCAAATAATAATAATAATTATTATTATTATTCTCTAAAGTTTGGGATAGTTGCCTGCAGAAATCAAAGTCCCCACTAAGCATGCCATATTGTGATTATGGTCTTTAGCCCTTTTTCATTAGTGGTGGAATCTGCTATAATACAATAACCTTTATTTTATTACCCAGCCCTTGGAAATTGAGGGTTTTGTCCATGTCAATTAATTCCTTCGCAGCCCACGTTGGCAGTGACAATCAGAATGTCAGAATGTCTCGGAGGATTCCTAAGAAATCTGAGGCACTTCACAGGAGCCTGCCCTGGGTAAGAGACCAGCCAGAGTGAATCTTTAATACACTTCCCAGGAAGGCGGACTCTGTGGAAATGCTAATATGATCAACCTGAAAGGCAAACTTCAAGCTTCCTGCTCAGGGATCAGAGGGCTGCTCTCAGCGCTGGGGAGCGGCAATCCTGGCCTAAAGGCGAATGTGCAGCTGCAGGGGCAGAACCTGCAGGTTCCTCTTGTCCCAGCCCAGTAGGCTGAGACTGACTCCAGTCACCTGGAGCCAGATGTGTCCAAGGAGACAGCACATTTCTGGAAAAATCCTGGCCAAGATGGCACTCTGCACTGAGAAAGGAGCTGTCTACAGGAATGAGGAGCTGCATAGCTCCCAGAATTTGTTCCTGGGACTCAGTTTAAGGGTCCTTCAAGACCAGACTGGCTCAGTTCAAACCCCAGCTCCCCACTTCCTGTCTGTGGGACATTACACTCATTGCTTAACCTTGCATACCTTATTTTTATCATTTGTAAAATGTAACAGTGCCTACCTCCTAGGATTATGTGAGGATCTAGTGATTAAATAAATACAATATACTTAGGACAATACCTAGTACCTGGAAAGCACTGTATAAAATGTTTGCTATTATTATTCATTCTTTCTCATATTCCTTCATTCATGAATGGATTAATCTTTCCACCTATTCATTGATTTCTGCACTCATGTATACTTCCATCCAACAGTCCTACCTGGACACTTATGAACAACTGTGTCATGTTAAAAATGAATATTAGGTATCAAAGTGAGGTTTAAGAGACTAAGAACTACCAAGGACAGTCTGGGAATGATGTCCTAAACTTCCATTTTATGTTACCAAATCTCCAATCTTTGCTCATATGGTTTTCTCTTCTTGGAGGCTTCTTTCCCCAGAAGACTCTAACTCATCCTTCAAGGCCCACCTCAAGGGTCCTCACCCTGGTGAAGATCTTCCAACATCCAGATGTCATTCTCCTCTCTCTGACATGCTTAATGAGTAAATGACCAATGGAATGAATAAAAGCCCCTGATGCTTTTTGTTCATGTTAAATTACAGTCAGAATCACCTTGGATTATAATTAATTGCTCATCCTTTTCTGTCTCCCTGCAATACTCTTTTCTCCACAAATAGGCCATGCTTGTTTATCCCTCAGGTCTTTGTTTAGAAGTCACTTGTTCCAGGAAACCTTCCCTCACTTACCAGTATAATTTGGGGGCTTCTCCTGCAAGTTCCCACAGCCTCTGCTCCTCTCCATCACCACACTGGCCACTAGGAGTTCACTCCCTCCTGGCTTGCCTGTCACTCCTGTAGGGCTGCATCTCCTATGAGACAGGGCCAGTGGGGGCCTTGCTCACCATAGCGTTCCTAGGACCCAATCCTTCCAGCTGCATACCTCTGGAGTAGGAATGAGACCTTCAGAGGCTGTGTGCACAGCCGTGTATGGCAGCCCTGCCCTGGACTGGTGCCTGATGCTAAACAGTTAGGCAAATAGTAAATGCCTGGTGAACCTTCAGATAGTGCTCAGAAAGCTTGGGGCCTGTGTCTGGTGTCCTTCTTTGCTGCTGCCTCCTCATGATGAATAAATGTGTCACAGGCTCTCTGCCTTCTCCCCTTCGAGAGGTGTTCCGTGGGTGTCAAGATCTCTGGAGCCCCAGCTGATCATGGGACAGCAATACTGGATGGCGATGGAGACTTTGTGAAGGGATGTTGGATACTTGGGCCTAGATGTCAGGAAGCTGCTGTTTTCGTCAGGGTAATGGAAAATATGGTGCTTCCAGGAAGGTGAGTAGGCCCTGCTACTTCCTCCCAAGGGTACCTGAAGTTCCTGTCCTCCAAACTCTCAGGACTGCTCCCTCAGAAGGCAGACAGGGGTGTGGTTATAATGAGCAAATTTCACCCTTGCTTCCTGTTAGCAGTGTGGCTCTAGACTTCTCACCATTCTGGGGTTCATTCTCTCACCTGTTTCGAGATCACACCAAATTGTCCACGGTGAACCACACCTGTCATCCCAGCAACTTAGAAGACAGAGGTGGATGTCTCAGAAGTTTTCATTCAGCCTGAGAAACTTAGCAAGACTGTCTTACAATAAAAAATGAAAAGTGTGTGAGGGGGGCGTAGCTCAGTGGTAGAGCACTTGCCTAGAACGTGCAATCCCTAGTGTGGGGAAAAAAAAAGCTAGTATTTCACAGGGAAGGGATGAGGACTAAACAAAACAACACATAAAATTTGCCTGGCACAGAATGAATGTTCCAGCGATGTTCGCTGTTACTATTATTCTTGTCAGAGTCCAATGGAAGCTTAGAACAGATGTGTAACGTGGCATTGGTCCATGCCCACCTCAATCCAGCCCCTCATCGAGGCCCAGGGAAAATGTGGCTGGGGGCTGGGTTTGTCAGAACTACAATCTGGTGTCAGAGCCAGAAACTTCTGACATCTCACAGCAATGTTCTTCCTACTGCATCATCAGTAAAATGTCACAGAGGAATGAGTGAGAACTGGCCTCATCCCTCTCCACAGCATCTGGAGGCTACACACAGCACAGGGTCTAGAGAGAGTCTACCCCTCATGGGCACTTTCCAGCTGTGTGAACATGGGCGAGCTGCTTAGCCTCTCTGGGCTGCGCTTCCACCATCTGCAAGATGAGTTTAAGTGTAGAAGCCCTCCGGGCCTTCATGCAAAGTATCAGCAAGTTGATTGAGACACTGAAGGTGAGCCCTCGGCACACTGTGCTGCTCAGAGGAAGAGCAGTTCACTGCCATGATGCTGTTCTACTAGCAAATCTTATGGTAACATGGCAGCTGGGGGAGGAAGACATTCAAGCTGTGCCCTTGATGGAGGCTTGTGTTCTACCCTAGAGTTCCAGGAGTGCCTGGCACAGCCACACTCCTGTCCCAGGCCTGGAGAAGGCCCCTCCCCAACCACGGGATTCCTTCTGCACTTCTTCCTGCTCCTGTTACCCTTCCCAGCAAGCTGTGGCCTGCCCGTTCTTCTCTGGTGTCTCTCCCCAGGACACTAATCTCAGAGTAGGTGGCCATGATCACATCCTCTCTCCAGTTTTCTGGGGTCTAGAAAAGCAGCTCTGGCCTAATGCCAGAGGAACCCACACTTCCCTAGGCTGGGCTGGCTCCTTGGGCTTGCTCTGTCTCCCACAGGCAGAGCGACGCCTGCTTTGACTGTGTTGTGTGACAACGCGCTGCTGGGTGGCTTCTGCCTGCTTGGCTCTACCTGTCTGCAGCCAGAGGTGGTGACTGAGCCTTGGAGATGTCTGACTGGCCTCAGTTTTATCCCCAGATCAACATTACTTGCCCTAACTCAGACATTATCCAACGAGCTGTTTGTCCCCCTCAGTCGCAGAGTGTCCTGGAAATGGGTGGGGGTGCTCTACTCAGTCACACCTGGGGGATGACTCCAGGGGAATGAGCTAGGGGATTACAGGAGAGAGAAGGACCCCTTGCCCACCATGGCCCTCCCACCTGCGTCTCTTCCAGGAAGAGATGTGGGTGCCCCCACCCTCCAGGTGCCCAGGAGCCTGAGAAGTTGTCGAAACCACTGAACCTGACATGTATAACTGCAGGAGATGCCAGCCATCTCCTCTGGATGCAGGCTAAAAATACGGAGGAGCGAGGGCCCTCAGTAATGGAGACTTTAAGAGCCTGTGACATGCGGCGACGGCTGTGCGGCCGCTAATGAGCTCTGAGCCGATCGATGCCGAGCCCCGAGTGAATGCGTGGGCTGGGAGGGGGGACAAAGGTGTCACTCAGCATTTGTCCGTCCAGGCTCAGAAATCTGGAATGCTGGCGTGGGCTGGGAGCTTGGGGACCCGCTCGAGTGACCCCTGGATGTTCAGATGGGGAGACTGAGGCCAAATGGCAGGAGATAGAGATGCGGGGGAAGCAGAGACCTCAGGGGACTCCAGCCAGATGTCTTCTTTTCTGGCCTCCCACCCTGTCTCCAGCTCTGACTCAAAGCCCAGCACAGAACTTGCATGCAGAGATCCTGCAGATGGGTGGTAATTGATCAAATGGATAAATAAATGAGGGAGCGATGGGAAACGTGACTTAGTTATCCTAGAGTTCCAGGAGTGCCTGGCACAGAGCAGGCATTTGAAAAGTGCTTGTTGAATGAATGTCTAATCTGCTTCTCAATCTACTCCTTCCTGTACAAGGAGACAAGGAAGCCGAAGCCTATGGTAATGGTACGTGGGGTCTGAGGTCTCCTTTCTTTGGTCCTATCACTCACAGAGCCATGTGTAGCCTTTCTTACCAGAGAAAATAAATAACAAGACCACAGTGAATATCCTTAAACATTTCTAAGGCACAATAATAAAACATTACACAAATCATCCCATTTAGTTCTAATAGCAACCTTAAGAGTTAAGTTTAACTTTTTGTTGTTGTGGTTGTTTTTGAGATGGGATCTTACTATGTAGTTGAGGTTGGCTTTTAACTTACTATGTAGCCCAAGCTGGCCTCAAACTCATGATGATCCACCTCCCAAGTGCCAGGAGTACTGGCATGCACCACCGTACTAGGCGGAGTTAAATTCAATTTTACACTCATTGTATACAGTAGAAAGCCATAAGAGCTCCAAAAGGTTGTGTGACTTGCCCCATATCATGCCTCTAGGAAAAAGTAGGGTCAGGATTCAAACCCAGGCCAGCCTGCCTGCTTCCTCTGTAACCAACCCCCTCCTGTGCCTTCACTAAAGTACAGCAGGAGAGGATAGAATAATCAAGGGCCAGAGAAGTCATGCAGAATGGAAAGGGAAAAAATACCTCCAGGGCCCATAAAGTGTTTGATAAATTCCAGGAGAAGAATAGGAAGAAATAATGAGCATTTGTCAGAGTCTTTTATAGCATATAAGACTAGTTTCCCTGCATTCTCTCATTTGATCTTCACCACAGGCCTGGGAAGAAGGTATTATCATTATCTACATTTTATTGGTGAGGAAAGGAAGGCTCCCATACCTCCCAGCTTGGGCTGGGCAGCCTGCACACCTGGGGGTGCAGTGCTGCAGGGATTTGTTGGTCATAATCTCTCCCCAAATTGTCACGGGCTGAAGAGTTAAATCCAGGCATTTCTGTGCTCTTTCTAGCCAGAGGGAAAAGGCCAGTGGGGGGCCAAATGCCGCCTCCTCCAGGGATCCTGAGCAGACTTCCCTCTTCCCTCCTCTGAGCTGTCCAGTCCTGGTTCCTTCTGTAGGACACCCCTTCAAGGCAGAGCTGAGCTTTGTTATCTCTGCCATCACAAAAAGCTTCGGCTAGCAATAGCTACCCTTGGCAGCATGAAAGGGTGCAAGAGTTTGTTTACGCACAGGTGTTGCTGGCTTAAGGACAGAAAGTATGTGTGGAATGAGACTAGAGCACCTCAGGCTCTCCCTGCTTCCCAGGCCTGAGCTCCTCTGACAGCTCCCTGGCATCTGAGCATGTGGCCAACGTTGGCAGAAAGTAGATGTGGTGACATAAATTCAGAGACAACGTGATGGAGGTAGACAAGGGGCTTGGGTCCTATATCCCAGCCCAGATCTCAAACAGAGTGTCAGAAATGACTATCTGGATTGTCCTCAGTTTGCCATAGAGTCAAGAGTGTTCAGTAAGTCTTACCCATCTTCATTTTTTGTGCCAATTCAGATGGATGGAAAAATATTATTTCTCACTCACCATATAAAAATGAGAACCTAGATTTTTATGTGATTGAATTTTTGAGCCCAGTTCATATTTATGGTTAGTTTTGTAGGTTTTGTGATTGAAAAGGGAGACCAGGGGACTTTGCCCTAGTAGGACTCCTCGTGCAGGTTTTTGATATCCCCGGAGGCCCTACTACCTGGCAGGCACAGTGCGAGGCTTTGAGAATACAGTGCCAGACCAGACAGGAGTTCCCAGTATGGTGGAGAAGGGGACAAACTTCACAGGGTGATGGGTGGAAGCTCCTGACACACTCAGACAGAAACAGAGACTCTGGGAGGAGGGGGCTCCTCCTAAAGGATCCTAAAGGATGCTCAGGAGGCAGCCAGAGCAGCAGTTCTGGATTCTAGTTCTGGCTCAGGTAGCCTGAGGTAGACCCTAGGCTCTGCTGCTTCAACCTTGGCAAATTGCCGGACCTCTTTGTGAATCAATTTCCTTGTATATAAAATATGGATAATAATAGTAACTTTCCCCATGGAGTGGTGAGAATTGAATGAGTTAATTCACACAAAGCACTTAGAACAGTGCCCAGCCATTGGTAGATACCTACTACACATCAACTGTCATTGTTCTCACCTTGCAGGTTGTGATGATAAGGTAACCCTTAGATAACACTAAGGTAAGTGGGAAGCACTTAGCTCAGAGTAAGTACTTGGATGCAAGTGCTATCATTTGTGTTATTAAGTAGGCAGTTGCCATTACTGTCCAGGTGGACAGAAGGGGGATAGGAAAGGAAGCCAGGGCAGGGAGGCTAGCATATGGAAAGGCCCAGAGGCCAGAGACAGCCCGGTGCATTTGGGAAGGTTGAGAAGTTCAGTTAGACTGGCACAAAGTCTGGCTTCCAGGAACCTGCATGACAGGGCTGGAGAGGCCAAGGCTGGGCGACTCTGGAGGCATCTGGAGTCAAGGCTGTCTTGCCCTGCAGACAGCTCTGCTGAGAATGCCTAGGCTGCTGAAGGCTTGCCTGGGGCCAGAGGGCACACAGGAGTATGAGGGGAGCTGCTCCGGCCCTCTCCCTCCTTGCCCAGTGCCACTCTGTATGAAGCCACCGACTGTCAATTAGGCAGCCTCAGTGCAAGAGGCTCTCTTTCCTCATGCGAAATGTGTCACATCCGGGAACGATCAAAACAGCTTTGCTTTGGCAAAACGTCTTGTGCTGCATGTTTGTTCTTTGGTATCTGAGTGTAACTCCTGTTGTTCCTGAGACACCTGTGATTTGCTGGTCTCTGACAGCATTTACCTGCTCAAAGTCACTGTCTGCCACACAACACCTGGTGGTACCCCATTCCTTGCTCTGCCATCCCCCCAGAGCACTAAATGCCTTTCCAGGCCACAGGGGATGGGGGTGAGGTGAGACCAGGACTGAATCAGACACAGCTGGCAAGGATGGCCAATTTTAGTAACTACCCCTGCCATTTGAGAACACCTACTGTGTGCCAGGTGCTTGGAATGCTTTGTTTTCAATCTCCCCAACAACCACAGTTAGGGTTTAGTACTTTTATTTAGCTGAAGCACAATAAAGCTACAGAATGGCCCAGCGTTACGTGCTTGATAAGTGTGAAAGGTGGGATTGGAATCCAGATCTCTGCTACCATAGCCTCTACATTGGCTACCACTCAGCCTGGTTGCTTCTCTGCAGCTCACTGGCTTGATGGCTGCCTGATCTGGAGTGGAAGGGCTTGGGACAGCTGAAATTCAACATAGGCATCAGGGGCAACCAACAAGAGTTGGCTCACTAGGTCCTTGGGTTCCCCTCCTCTCAGGAAAGAAACTCAGATGTGCCAGGCCCCCACTGCTGGTCTCCAGCTCTTGGTCCCTGACCCGTTCGTTCCTCTGAAAGGGAACCCATCACCTGTCTTCTGCAAGGCTCCATTACCTAAGCTCTGACCCACAAGGCTTTTCCTGGTTGGTCTCCATCACTGCCCAACAAATCTTACTTTGAGCTCAATCAGCATTGTTGTTGCTATCATAATGGGTACAGCACGGCCTATTGACATCTTGAGGGCCTTCCCTAGCCCCTCTCCCCTCTCTCTACCTTTGGGATCCCTGAGAGAGTGGGAGTAAGAAGAGATCCAGAGCCTCTATTATGTAGTAAGTTCCTTGAGCAAAGAGCCCTCTCTCATTCTCTTTTGTCTCCCTAGTGCCCCCAAACTCAGTAGGTGATCAGAAAATCTGTGTTGAATAACAATACCCATAGGTATTATCGTTGGCTGAGCAGAGCTGAGTAATTCATTTGCATGATCCCACTTAGCTCCCACTTAGAAAACTATTTAAAGGAGAGATTATTTTTCCCTACAAATGAGGAAACTGAGGCTTTGCAAGATGAAGCAGTATGCCACAGCCCACAGCTAGGATCGGAAGCAGGGATCCCACACTCAGGACTGCTTGACCCGAAGCCTGTGCTCCTTAACCCCCACCGTATTCAGCTCCTTCATGCAAAGCGGGAAGAACAGAAGAGTGTTGTGCCGCTCCAGTCAGCTGCCCCTGTCTCGCTCTCCCTACAATCTCCTAGGATACCGGGGTCCCTGCCCATGATGCCCCCTCCCCTGGCCCACGGGCCCAGAGCAAATCTTCTACCACAAGCTTATTACTTCTAATTTTAGGAGAGAAACCTCAGTTCAAAGCCATTTTCAAATCCATTCAAGTCAAGGAACAATTCTCACTTTGCCTCTCTGACCCCCCTACCACCCCACCTCCTGCAACTGGCGCCAATAACGAAAGATAAATCTTTCCTCAGAAATATAATAGTTGTTCTTCCGCTTCCCGTTGAAGCCTCTGCCAGGTAATTAGCATACGCTGACACCTTGATAGACGAAAAGAAAGGCATGAGATAATTCCCCTTTTCTTTAACCTATATAGTATGAAGCTGGCTTTCAATTTGCCAGTTACCCAATCCGGCATTCCAGAGCGCAGCCCACCGTGTGACATGTTATTCTAGCTGATCCTACCATCTCTGGTATTCATCACCAACCCTGGGTCACACTTGAGAGAGAAGATTCTCCTTCTTCACACAGACACCTTTCTGGTAGGAGGGGCAGCCAGGGTTCAAATGGCCTGGAAACTGCAGACGACGCCGTCATCCTTGGTTGGGCGCCCCCAGCTGGCGGCCTGAGGCCTTGCAAGGGCAGCCTGTGTAGCTCCGGGATCATTTTCAGAGTCCCCGCCTTCTCTTCCTTACCTGCTTTGATCGGACTCAGGGAGTCCTGCATTGGGTGCAGCAGGAGCCTCAGCTTCTGATGATTTTTTCTTTACCCAACACCACCGCTCTGGGCTCATGGCCTGGCACCGTGAGGCTGTGTCCAACCTCTTTGGGAGAACTCTCTCTCTGCCGTCCTATGCAGGCTCATAGACGTGACTTTCCCCTGGACCTTTTTTAGTCGTAAGTAATTTGGAAGAATAAGAACATAATCCTTTCATTTCACAAAGCATTTGTTAAGTGCCTATTCTGTTCTGGGCACTAGTCTAGACATAGAAAATACAGAGATGAACAAGAAAGGCAAGGGGCCCAGCCTCATGGAGCTTATTTATAATCCAATCCAAGGAAGCACACAAAAACAGAATTATTAGTAAACCAGTAGAAGACATGATTTCAGATGGTGACTTGAACTTTACAAGGAAACAAAACAAACGTGGAGTAGGTGAATTATCTTAGGCAGGGTGGCTAAAGAGGATTCAAACTAATCCATGGACGAAGGTGACTGAACCAACCTCAGAAGAGCCAGGAAAAATGTCCCCTGGACTGAGAACGGTGGGTTCAAGAGTTCCCAAACATCCTCGGTCCAGCAGGCCCAATTTCTTCAGAAAGATCTGCTTTACTATCTACAGTTTCAACTTCTAACACCACGAGAGCAGGGCAGAGTGAGTGAGGAAAACAGCTTGTTCATTCAGGTGGTGAGGCAGGGAATCGACTGCCCGGGTCTCCCAGCCAGCCAGGACTTCCTAAGGCCAGGAGCCAGGTGTCATGAACCTGAACAGAGACTGGAAAGCAGACACACCCTATCATTCTGCCAATGGCTGACCCAAAAACCTCTGGCCCCTGTCCTTCCTTCACCCATTTTCCTGAAGGACAGGCACTCCAAGTGGGAGGCTCAGCTGCCTCCACCCGTTTCCTCCTGGTTTGCCCATGGGCCCCTCCTCTTGGCTGGGACAGCTTCCTGATACCCTGTTCCAGACCCAGGCCAAGGTGGAGTATGGAGGTGAGAGCCAGGAAGCTGCCTTTACCAGTGCACATGCACCTCCTTCCCTTTCCTCCAGCTGAGCAAGGATGAGGGCTTTCTTAAAAGGAAATTCAGCAGCTGGGTGTGGTGGTGCGTACCTGTAATCCCAGTGCTCAGGAGGCTGAGGCAGGAGGATTGCTGTGAGATCGAGGCCAGCCTAAACTAGAGTGAAACCCTGTCTCAAAAAGACAAAGAAAGGGAATTTGGCAAGAAAAAGAGGGAAGAAGGGAAAGAAAAGAGACATGCAGAAGGTAGGAAAGGGGTGTGCACAGGACTGAAGCTTCTGACTCTGGACGAATTGACTTTCTGGGCACTTAACCCCACCATCTTAGTGGCTCAAGGCACAGGATGGCCTTGGGACAGCATCAGGCTGAAAGGTGGGACTGTCAGCTGTCTTCTGGGGGGAAGGAGACATCATCCACAGGCTGCTTGCCAGCAAGCCCTGTTGGGATTCCCAGGGGCCTCAGCCTCCAAACTCAACTCCCCATTTCACCCTGCCCCCCATTTCTTCACA
>PVJX010016537.1:14369-26953 GCA_004027295.1 Dolichotis patagonum | reverse complement strand
GGTTCACACCCTTTGGGATCTTGGGCTTGACACACTTGGGTCTGAGGAGGGTCCTGACAGCCTCAGCGCGTGCACTCAGCGCCTTGACATTGTTTGCCTGAATCTTCTTGAAGTCCTGCTTGCTATGTTTCTCGGCAAAAAGCATGTTCCTCAGGAACCTGAGATCTACCCCCTTTAGAGATTCGTGTCTTTGAGATCGGGGTTTCTTGATGCCATTTCTGTGCTGTTTTCGGGGCTGGCTGTACATGGCGTGGCTGCTGGACTTGGCCATATTTGTATTGTAAGCCGTGGCAGCCAAGCACCTGGATTCAGAAGAAGAAAAGCCCATTTTGGTTCTAGAGCTCTCCACGGGTCATCTTAAGGCTGGTGCTGGGCCTGTACCCAGCGGTCTCCTCTGCCTATTCCTGTCTCCTCCCCCCACTCCAGGGCATGGAGCCCAAAGGAGCACGTGCACTCATGCACACAAAAGCAGAAGCACAAGCAAAAGTTCCACAGGCCTCCTCCAGGAGTTTGAATAAATATTACATGAACACACACACATGTATTTTTTAATGAGGGCCGGCAAGGCCCTGCATGCCCCAACCCTCACGTGGTGTCCCTGAGACTTTTCCCCAACACCTCATCTCAGATTTCAGTGTCACAGTGTCCCTTTTTTCTTCTCTTTAGCATTCATCATCTAATATATATGTCTCTCCACTAGACTGTAAACTCCATGAGGGTAGAGATTTTGCTCTGTTTCATTCCTGTTGTACTCTTACAGCTTTCCAGAGTGTCTGGCACACAATGGATGCTCCATAGTTCTTGAGTGAATATTTGTTGTTGTTGTTCTTTGGGATACTGGATATTGAACCCAGGGCTTCATACTGACCTACATCTCCAGTGATTTTGAGACAGAGACTCACTAAGTTGCCCAGGTAGGACTTGAATACATGATCCTCCTGCTTCAGCCTTCCAGAGTGCTGGAATTACGGGTGTGTGCCACTATGCCTGGCTTTGAGTAAATCATTAAATGAATCCCCTAACTATATATGGAGCAGATAAGGTATGGAACAAATATTTGTAAAAAGAATGAATGGGGCAGTGTCTACCAGTGGCCTTGCTCTAAATGCCTTTTTGCTTGAGGGGCTCCCCTTGGTAGGTGCCCAGTAAACCTCAGAGAGTGAATTCTGTTTCTTTGCTGTGGCTGGCACCTGGTATGGCATGAGCAGAACTAACTGCGTGTCACAGTGAGGCAGACTCCTGCCAACCAGCAACTGCCTTCTGCTTCCCAGCCTGAGAATTACTGCTCTTGTCCCCTGTGTGGGTCGAGATGAGGTAGGAAGGCCACAGTGGTCCTCATTATCCACCCTGTGCCCCAGACTCCTTGCCACCGACACGGCTCCAGCTACCCTGTAACCTCTCGACCCAATCCAACCTTTGCCTCATTCTCCCCTCACCCCAGGTCCAGCCACGAGCTCCCCTCCACAAGGCCTGTGGCATCCCAGGCCACGCTGTTGTCCCTTCAATGGCCAGATTGAGCATCCTGCCATTGGCTCTCTGCTAGGTTGGCCTTCGGTTAGATTCTGCTGCAGATCACCATTTCACCTGCCCACCGGATCTCCCCTGACCATTGTCATCATCAACAGCAACAGTAATAATGCTCCTCTCCATCTGGGAGCCCCTCGGTCACTGTTCAGTAGGTTTCTATCTCTTTTATCTCTATCTACACAGCCACTCCAGGTGGTGAGTGGGACAGGAGTCACCCCATCCCATACCACAGATGAGGTCATCAAGGCTTAGAGATGCTTGTACCAGTAACACTCACCCCACCGGCTCCCTTTCACCATCTCAGTCATGGACACCACTGCACACAAAGATGAGTGAGTCAGAAATGAGGATCCTTCACATCATCCTTCCTTCCACAGCCACGCGGACCCCAGCCAAGCAGATGACACTTGAATCTCTCCTCAAGCAACTCCTCTCCAGCTCTGTGTTCTTTGCCCATGTGAGGAGACCATATCCCTCCCCTGGGATTGCAAAGATCTCCCTCCCTATCTCCAATATGGCCTTATCCTTCCGTACATCGCACCACAGCAGACTTTTTCTGGTGCATATCCACCCATTCATTCATTCCTTTATTCAAAAAATAGTTATTGAGAGTCTGCTCTAAGTCAGGCACTGTTCTAGGTATTGGGGGTACAGCAGTGAACCAAATAAAACTATCATCTTCATGGAACTTGCATTCCAATGGGGAGGCAAGGCAGAAATAATAAGCAACCAGCCAAATATACAGCATTCAAGAGTGACAATTGCTAAGGAAAGAAGGCAGATGAGGAATCAGGGGGTGCACAAGCAGGAAATGCCCTTGCTGTTTTCCACTAGGTTTGGAGAAGCCCTCCCCCAAGGGGTGGCAGGAAGGAGTGAGAGAGTGGGCCTCACCAATACCTGGAGCTGTTCCACAAAAATGAAGCATCAAATACAAGATCCTGAGCCGGAAAACGTTCATCAGGTTCAAGTTCATGTTTGAGGAAGTCCAGAGACAAGCAAGACTAGAGGAATAAGAGAAGAGGAAGAGACTCAGCAGAAGGCTACATGGTACAGGTTCAGTAAGCCACCCTAAAAGCTTTGACTTGGAGCTTGAATGAGATTTAAAGACATTGGAGAGTTTGAGCAGAGGGGTATGTCTTACCCGTTAGCAGGATCCCACACATGAAGAATAAACTCTAGGGGGACAAAGGCAAAATCAGCGAGGCCCTTGCAGCAATGCAGGATAGAGGTGATGATGGAATGGGCCACAGTGAGAGCTGTGGAAATGAAAGACACGGTCAGGCGCCGGGTGACTTGGGAAGATACAGTGACAATAGTTGTTGATGAACTGCCTGTGGGGTGTGAGAGAGAGGAGCCAGGAATGTCACCCAGGATGATGGAGATGTGATCGTGTCCCTCCCTGTTCTCCACTGCTCTTGGGTTTGTCTAAACCCTTTTCCGTGGATTATAAATTCCTTCGTGATCTGAATCCTACTCAGCTCTCACCCTCCCTGTGCCATGGTCTAATCTTCAGTACCAGTGAAGAATAAGACAAAACAGTTATTGAATGGTAACTTCATGCCAGCCTGGGCTAAGCACTTAAAAAGTGCCAGCTCATTCATTCTCAACCACCCAATAAGATGAGTACTATTGTCCATTTTTATTAATATACTCACTTGAGGCACAGAGGGTTAAATAATTTAGCCCAGGTCCAAGACCTAGTAAATAGCAGACCTGGAATGTGAATCCAGACATCCAATGAAAGCTGTTTCTTTAACCACTATGAGAGACTGCGATTCTAGCTCTACATTCAGCCATGATTTCACTGTCTTAATCTCTGTGCCTTCCAGGCCTGCACTGTCCCTGCCCCCATCCCTCCCACACTCCTCAGCCCCATCCACACCTTTGTCTAGCTAAACTGCATTTCTCTGGGGCACCAGGCCTAGAGGGGTGCCCCTCTGAGTGCTTCCACAGCTGCCATGCTGGCTGTGTCCCAGCCCTGCCCACCTGTACAGTGTACACACACAGACACACACACACACACACACACACACCTGACGCGAACTCTCTGCAGGGGAACCAGATCTATCAGCCTCACACCCACACCCACAGAGTAAACAACAGCACCTGCCAGATTTATTGACTGAGGGTTTGGACAAAAATGCAGACAGTCTACTTCTAAGAGGGATGCACCTTTTCTCCACCCCCTATTAAACTCCTTGGTCTGTGCTCCTCCACTTTTCCTTCTCAGAGCCCCAAACTGCTCGCTACAGAGTAGACAGTCTCAGCCAGCATCTACTGAGTGCTCACTTTAAGCATTTTCCATGCATTGGCTCGTTTAAATCCTCCCAAAACATCCTGAGATAAATATGATTATTATGTCCATTTTACAGATGAGGAAACGAAGGCTTTCTGAAATTCAGTAAATTCCCCAGGATCAGAACGTGATACTGGGAGGCTAAACAAATGGCAGATGAAAGGAACTTTACATTGGCATTGACCCGGGCCTGCCTTCTGCTGAGCTCCACACACAGTCTGGCCCAGAACAGGCCCTCAACAAGTGAATAAAGCTGCAATCACGCCTGCAGCAGAGAGGCTCCTCCCTCTCCCCCTCAGAGCCTCCTCTCCTCATTCATCTCCCCTTCACACCCTTAATAAAAGCCCTGCGATTGACCGATTGAAGGGTGTGATTTCCCCGGGAGAGCATCATTTACATGGGAACATTCAAACAGGAACAAAATTCTTCTGCGCGGGCATAAGGCTTCAGAAGACAGCTGTGGATGGAGGGTTGCTGAGAGAAGGAGGTGCCTAGGGACGGGGAATGATCTTTTATTTATTTATTTCCCTCTAGGAGCCTTTACCTTTCATTAAAACAGCCTCCGGATGTAGGTGCAATCAAACATTCATTAGACAAGCAAGGTACATTAAAAAAAAACTAACGCCCCCCAACACACACACACACACACACACACATACACACACACAGAGCAATAATCAATCTACGAGATGAAATCAGTTCTTCAGGCCAGAAAAGCAGACTGTGTTCCTCCGCATAGAAGCAGGACCCGCTACCCGTCCCAGGTGACCGTGGCTCTTGCACAGGCTCCTGTGCGCGCTGGGTCCCTTAGGCGACTTCCCTTAGGCTGTGATCCCCGGATCTGGCACCGAATGCTGTGGGACCTGAAGAACCGCCCGCGATGACCCGCGCTCCGTGGCCCCCGCCCCGGCGGGGCTGTCACCAGGGGGCCCTTCCTGGCCTCCCCCTTCCCACGCCTCGCCAGGATTCCCCATGGATCTGAAGTACGCAGAGTTCTCATCCGCGTGCTTGGAAACCCTGGCTCCCGGACGTCCTCTGGGGTGGTTTGTACAGGCCAGCGGTTAACCCCACCCCAGCCCACTGTTTGGGAGACCCGGGCTGGGGGCGGGTGTCCAGCAACGTTGTTGGCTCACCCCTTCCTCTCAATCAGGATGGACTTCCTGGAGGAAGGGATGGTGGCGGAGCCTGGAATGGGGGCAAGGAAGTGGCTTGACAGATGGGGAGTGGGAGGCTCTTCCCAGCATATGGGGCCGCGTGGGCGGGAGGAGTCTGGGCCGGGTGGGGGGAGGGGGTACAGGGCTGCGGAGACGGTCTCAGAGCGGGGACACGCGCTGCAGTGGGGGTGTGAACGGGATGGAGCGGGAGGCGGTAACCCTTCAGAGGCAGGGGCGGGCGAGTGGGGGCGGCCTTGGCTGCGCTGGCCGCGAGCCTGCGGAAGGCGATGACGCCTCGAGCCTTGCACAAGGGCGCCCCCTGATGGCGCCTCACGTGTCAGACACAGTTTCCATTTTCTTCGAAACGTTCAACAGACTCCTTAACTAAGTGCTTCCTTGAAACTGGCTACTGGGCCGAGATCTCCGTCGTGGGGTGCTTCCCCATGCATTTTACAGCTAAGGGAACAGAGATCCATAAAGTCACGAAGCCCGAGGTGGCAAGAGTCAGGATCCCAATCAGTACATCCATTCATTCAGCATTAAGAAGTCTCCCCTGCATGCCTGGGGCTAGGGATGCTGCGCTCCCTGCTGCGGACAGATGGACAGGTCCCTGACCTCCGGGGGCTTGTAGTCTAGGTGAGGAGACAGAACGCAAGTAAACAAATAAATGAGCAAAATAATTTCAGTGCTGCGGAGGAAATAAACCAGGGTGTGGAGCTAGGTAGCAACTGTGCTCCCGGCTTCCCCCAGCTTGCCACCCCCTCACTGCTCCCTAGGGGACCAGGATTTGTCAGTCTTGGCTTCAAGGCAGGCAACAAAGGAAGGTGGCTCCGAGGGTGGAACTAAGGTGGTGGTGGTGATGCAAATTTCCAAGGCCAGAGTCGCTGGCATCCTTGGCACTGGCTCACATGTACCACCACTAGCACCTGCAGCCCCAGGCTTTCCCACTGTGGCCAACCGGCTGAATTATTTCCTCATCTCTACCCGATGAGTTTTTAATCTGTCTTTATACAGCAGCTCAGCTGCCTGTACTGGGATTATTACTGAGTTCTCTGCACACTGATTCTGCCTCTCCTGGCTGCTCTGAACAAGTGAGGCTCTGAGACCGTAGTGGGAGGGGTTCCAGCTCTGGAAAAATTAAGGGGAGTACCAGAGCTTGCTATGGACAGAGGCCTGCAGCATTCAGATGCTTGGGACTTCAGGGGTCGTGCCCAGGAGGAAGTTGTGGTCAAGGCTTAGGGGTTTGGATATAAAGGGGCAAATCTTCAACTTGAGCTCAGGAGATGGGGCTGCTCCAGCAGATTCAGGTTCTCCCATTTGGGCAGCTACTCTTCAGGAATAGGTTAAAGGAGGAAGAGCAGGAGGTCAGGAGGAAAGGGGTTTGGTTCCAGCTCTGCTGTTTATAAGCTGTGTGCCCTTAAGCAATTACTTGTTCTCTTCCATCTGTGAAGCAGGGGTGGCTGCTGAGAGCATTCACTAAGGAGATCCATGCACTGAGCCTCCAAGGTGGACGCTCAGTAACGTCAGCTGTTATTAATATCTCTACCTGTAACCCGGGAGTAGGAGGCTTGGCTCTGCTTCCCCGAGAGAGCTCTTACGAAACTGAAATGGACAGAGGTGCTAGGTCCACATGAGCCACTATTGTTGTCGATTCCTGGCCAGCTCACCGACACTAATAAAGGTATGAGGAGGCGTCAGGCAGACACAAGATACTCGGTCCTGCCCACATTTGGTCAGTGACAGACACAGTCTCAGCAGCTGCTGAGAAATGCAGCTTCGATGTACCATCCCCTCCCTTCCAGGCAGCCTGCTGCAGAATGGGGCACAGGGGCTTCGAGGTGCACTCTTCACCTGCCATGCTGCCAGTAGATACTTGAGAGTGGCCTTTTACCCAAGCAAACCAGAACGTCTTTATTGCCATGAGCACCTTCACGGGGCCCAGGACTGTGTTCCAATCCTACTTTGGCCTCTGTTGCCTCTACCTTTATAGATGTAATTCCTCCTACCTGGGACAGTTTCCCTTCTAAACAATAATGCTTTGAGGACAGAGACTTTGTGTATTGATTCATCCATAGAAGTGATCAGTCAATATTCATTGAATTGAGCTGAGTTTACTCTAGCCACCAAGGCTGGGGAAAATCTCTTTGCCCCCTCCCTGCCACAGCTCTTTAACTCCTCTTTGAAATACTATTTGTGTCTGTCTCCTTCAGCATCCTGGAAACTCCTCAAGGCCAGGACAGCTCCTTCCTGTTTACTGCTCTATCTTCAGGGAGCCCCTCAGGGAGTAGGTGTTGCAGAAAGGCATTGAATGAATAAATAAACGAAGTCAGCACTGGGGTTCCTTGTTTCTTTAGCCCCTCAAGCTGACCCTCCATCCCCATCTTCTTGACTCCTAGTATCTCAAGACCAGCTCTTCACTTCTCCACCCCTCCTCTTTTCATCTCCTTCCTCCATAGCCATCTATTCCCAGGCCCTCTCTGCTTCGGCTGCCCCTCCTGATGAGGAGCAGGGCCACCATTGCCCCTGCTTTGGCTCTCAGAGTAGGCTGGGCCTTCCCACCGGCCAAACAATGCAGCTCTGGGTCTGCAAATGCAGTGAGGCTGCACCCCTCCCTCATCAGCCAGCCAGGGCTAGCAAATGCCAAGTCATTGCCGGCTGGTGCCTGTCTCAGCTCCTCCAGCCAGAGATGCCGCCAGGACCGAAGCAGAAGAACCATTTTGGCAGCAGCCAGAATGCCTCACGACTGATGCTGAGGATGTCTGCCCCCCTTCCCACAGAATCCCCCTTTCATGAGCATGCATAGGGGTCCCAGGACTGGGGCTAGGCCTCAGTGGAGCCACCAGTGCTGTCCCACCTCGGTGCCACCTGTTCACTGTACCCCTCGCTGTCAAGGCTCTCTGGATGCATGCTAGCAACTCAACCTCAGTTTCTCCATGAGGCCTTCTTGCTGAGGAGCTGCAAAAGGTACATTTGCAAGGCTGCACCAAAGCTGCAGTGCCTGTGAATGCTAATAATTAAGCCCCTACAAACTGTCTGTAGATAACCATAATCCCTTGTATTTATACAGCCCTGAGCATATTTCAAGGCATTTTCATATATATTATCTCATATGATCTCCCACAGTAATCCTATTGGGTAGTTCTGGGAAAGGAATTAATGTCCTTATTTTGAAGGGGAGAAAACCAAGACTTTAAGAGGAGAGAATCTTATCTAAGGTCACACAGCCTGTGGGGACCAGAGCTAGACCCAGGATGCAAGGTCCTGACAGCCCAGCAATCTTAACTGTGCCCTAACCAAGGATGCTGAAGCAGAGGCCTGGAATAGCCTAAGATACAAATCCTCCCAGCTCTTTTGCCCATTTCCCTCTCAGTTCTGGAAATCAAACCCAGAGGCATTCTATCACTGAACTACATCCTTAGCCCTTTTTTATTTTGAGACAAGATCTCATAAGCTGTCCAAACAGGACTTGAACTTGCCATCTTCCTGCCTCAGCCTCCCAGAGTGCTGGATTTACAAGCATGCATCACTGTACCCTGCTCCGTTCATTCTCTTAACAACAAATCATTGTTGAGCACTATGCACAACCTGAGTTATATCATTTGATTTTCCAACACAACCTTATGATGTTGGTAATATTATTAGCTCCCATGTCACAGTTGAGCTGGCCAAGTTCAGAGAAATCAAGTAACTTGCCTAGTGTCACACAAGGTATTTAGATGCTAGATACAATGATAGTTCTAACAATGATGATTGAACAATCTCAGATTTTAACCCCTGGCTTAAGCGAACTCCCTCCTCAGATCAGACTTCCAGAACTTTATCCTAGCAGTGTGGGCAAATCTCTTTATGGAGCTCTCCGCACTTTGAGGTCACTCGTATTCACCCATTCATCTGACAAATATTCACGAGGCCTTCCTCTATGCCTGGCATTAGGAATACTCCAGTGCCCAGTGCTCTGGAGTAGCTAGGCCAAGTGGGGAACATCTAGGGAGTCTTCCTGGAAGGGGCCTCCAAGATGAATCTGGAAAAATTAGTAGGGGGCATACAGCAGAGAAGGGAGTGGAAAGAATGTTCAGGCAAATGGGGCCAAAGGCAAAAGGGAGCCAAACCTGTCCAAGGACAGCGTAAGTGCAGCAATGGCCGGAGCCCACACAGCCATGAATAGGAGAGAAGAGAGGGGAGGCTTGTGCATGCCTGGAGGTGGGGGTGTGGCTGGTGAGGACCTGGTCAGATTGTGATAATTATGCTATGGAGGCTGGGGCCAGGGAGGAGACACAGAGGACACTGCCTGTTTTTGTGTAGGATATTTCTGGTCATGCCTGGTGCTAGGCCGTTGGAGCCAGCCCTGCAGGGTGTGGGGGTATAGGAAGGCAGCCTTCCAGGGTGTCTTTGGCAGAGTTTGGGGGTGCCTCTGGCAGCTGGGAGGTAGTGTGGAAGGGTGAGGGCTCCCACCCAGCTTCCCCTCAGCAATGCCCAGTGATACACCCATCTGAGAGCAGGCAGCAGGAAGGGCATTTCGGACCGTGGAAATAACATCTGAAAAGGTTCAGAGGCAAAGAGCACAAGACTAGCTGGGGAGCTAACATAGTTTGATGTGGTTGGAGCCAGGGGGTGGGCTGGGCTGGGCTGAGCCACTACTGTGCAGCAGGACTGAACTTGGGCCTTCATGAATAATAGTCTAGGACTCTGTAGTGGGACCTCTAGGTTCAAATCCTACTAGCTATGCGTTTGTGTGCAAATTACTTTATCTCTCTGATTCATAGTTTATTCATCTGTGAAATGGGATCATTATGAGGATTCACCAAAATACACAAAGCCCTTAGCATAAAATAGATATGCAATAAATGTAATCTGTGTTATTATCACTATTGTTCATACTACAAACAGCCCCACAGTGGCAACCCCAAGGCGGAGTAGAACTTTGTAAGGGAGAAATCTCATTTTAAAAAAGTAAAAACAAGTTGCAACGTGCACTTATCTGCAATCTCCACATTCACGGAGATGTGTGAAATTTCATCTGCAACTATTTTCTCAGAGTGTCAGCCCATCCCCAATCAGATGATGGATATTGGATGTCACGGGAATGATAGGAGCGTTACAGCAACCAGCAGCGGGCGTGTGGCAGGGCTCAGGTGCAGGGGAGTGGAAGGGGCCTCTCTCAGCTTCTGGGGGATGACAACACCCAAGTTTCTAAACTGGGGTGATGGTGGAGGATACTTTAGGGACTAGAAGCAGCTCTACTTGCACCAGGTAGGATAGGACATAGAATCAGCCAGGTTTTCTGGAGTGCATGCCCTGCACAGAGCCTGAGCTAGCCCTGTGCTGCAGAAATTTACAGTCCTCCAATGTTCTCAGCTCGTTTCTTACAATCTGAATTAATCTTGGGGAGTTAAGATTGTTTGGATGTTAACCACAAGACCAAAAGCTCTAACGGATCACACAGATGAACTAGGACCAAGATGGCTGTGCATTGGCATCCTCCCAGTGGGTTCAAATTCCACGTCCATTTACATAGCACAGGCCTGAGACAGGCTACTCAGCTAGGTGTTGGTTTCTTCACCCATCCTGAACAATAATTCGACCCACTTCAAGGGTTGTGTGAAGAGACAAGAATATAATAATACTCAGAGAGTGGTTGATGCAAGTCTGGTTCGTGATCAAGACTCAAAACCAGTAGTAATCAGCTGGCGCTGATAGCACACTCTCCTCCCCCTGGAAAGGTGACTGGTCTGAAAGCCATCCCCAGTACTTAGGGACTCATGGAGATGGCTTGAGCAGGATCCTCCTGCCTGAGGTGTCAAATGTCCCCTTATGAAATGAGAGGTGAGTGTCCAGGACTGACAGACCAGCATGCAAGGATTGGTGTGTCTAGGAACTCTCTGCTCTATGCAAGGAACAAATTGGGTCTTAGCCCAGTTGTGACAGCAGGGAAATCAGCCATAGGGCCAGCAGAGTTAGGTGGGGTGGAGGGCTACGTGGGCCATCCAGGCGATAGATTTCAGTGGAGGTAGAGAGTGAGGCCAATGGTTTTTCTGGCCTTTTGAAATTCAGAAACATGAAGTTTTAAAAAACAGCACACACAAAGAAATGATTTTTGCAGCTGTTCTGGCATTTGGGGAGTAATTTACCAACTTCAAGTTCAACTTAATGAAGTTGGGGGTAGGCAGCTTCCAGGGGAGTTCTACTTCCCAGCAATCTTCAGGCCCAGCCAGCAAAGAGGGCTGCACGGGTGGTCGGTGGGGAGCATTCACAGTAACACGTTTTGTATTTGTCATCAGAATGGTGCCCCCGGGCACAGGGGCAGTGCCCATGGCCGCTCAATGGTGCATTTGTCATGTGGCCACTGACACAATCAATTGACCCCCTTACACACCGGTGTTTATTAGCCATTGTATAAATATTTCACCCCTCCCTGGTTGACACATAATCTCTTCTTTGCTGCCTCTGACAAATGAACATTTCTCTGTAGACTCTTAAATGAGTATGTGTCACAGCTATGTCACTGATTAATTTTTTTACCACCACGAACAACGATGCATAGAAATGTAACTTATATTCATTTCCCCGCTTGAGCCCAGCTGTCTAAAAAATTCCACCAGCAGCTACGACTGACAGACAGCTATCCCAGTGCCTGGGCGTGCTGACATGTGGTTGTGTGAGTGCCAGCTTGTTAATTACTGGCTTTCTCTTCCGGCCTGGCTGCCGAGTAACCAGCCACAAGGACCTTAATCACCGTTGGGGCTGGGGAGGGCCTGCTGCAGAAGGCTCCAGGGGCTGGCTCCCCAGCCCAACCTAACCACATGCATCTTTCTCCTCCAAGCCCTGGCTGCCTTTTCTATGGGCCTTGGTTCGGAAATGTCCCTGAAGTCACCTCAGTAACACTCACTGCCACTTTATACTCTCTACTGATGTGAGAGATCATGAGGGGAGGGACTGGGTCTTGTTGTGCTTAGCACAAAGTGGATGTGCTAGAAGTATTTGCTGACAGGAAGTTAGCTAAGGTGCAATTGCCAAACCATATTCCAGTCACCTGACAAGTGTCTTTTCCATGAATATTCTTTGAGCACCTACTATGTGCAAGGAGCAAGACAGCTGGGCCCAGAGGAAAAGGTGGCTGTTGCTTTAGGGGGGAAAGCGTGTGATCAGACTGGAGTTGGAGCCAGGCCCTGGAGCCTCTGACTAAGCCCTCCCAGACCCACTGGTAACTAAGGCTCTATGCCTGGTCACCTGGGTGGAGTTTAGGGTCACTGGAGACGGGCACTAATTGCTCCCTGTGTACAGCTGAGGTCTTGCCATTAGCCGTGCAGCACTCACGGTGTGGTAGGGCTGGGCTGAGAGCCGGTGCTGGACTGAGAGCCGGTGCCAACTGGCCCACTGCCTGCACACCTCACCATCTCGGTCCACCACCCTAACCCCATTGTCCTTGCCCTCGACTGCCTCAGTTTCTCCCCCACTGTGACTTCCCTTTCCTTCTTCCTGTTCTGCTTCTTCACACCTTCCTCTTCCTGGCAGATTTTCGAGTCACCTTGAGCTGCAGAGCTGATTCAGCATCCCCACCCCCACCCAGCCCTGTCCATCTGCTGCTTCTCCTCCCAGCCCACCCACCC
>PVJX010016537.1:0-14269 GCA_004027295.1 Dolichotis patagonum | reverse complement strand
ATACTTCCTAGCAGTGGGTTAACTGTCTCACAGCAGACCTTCAAGAGATGGACCTGAGAAATAAAGACTCCTCCTCTAAGGCTAGAGAGATCTTAAGTGGCTTTGGAGATGGGGGTTGCACCTCTGGCGAACAGATACCAAGTACTGATGCCATGTTCACAAAGCCCACGTGAATCAGTCAAAACACTGATATCTGTAGTAAGGTAGAACACACGGAATGGGAGTTGACTGGAATCCCCGTTTCTCTATTCAGAGACGGTGCATTCTGGGGCAAGTTGCTCCATTTCTTCTTGTCCACACTGGGGATGCTAAGACCTATGTCACAGAGCTGTTGTGAAACAGAAACATCAGTGTCCTCCCTTCCCTCTCTCCAAGGTCATGACTCCAACTCAGCTTAATCAGTCATCTCCAGTCAGAGAAGAAAAGCTGGACAACATGCACCTAGGAGATGGCCCCTGAAGCCCAAGGTACTGGGTGGAACTGTCTCTGTCCTTCCCCCAGGCCTGAGTGCTATGGAAGGAGGGGCAGCTCCAGGGAGGGAAGACAAACTGCTGGGGGTGTGGCTGCCCAAAGGATCTGCCTCGCTATTGGTCAGCATTGTCCAGAGCTGGGCAACCCTGAACGAAGTACATGTTTACACACATGATCTCATGGGAAGTCACCAAACCACAGGTTAGACACGACCAGCTTCCTTTTACTGCCAAAGAGCCCAAGAGCTTAAAACAACTGCAAAATGTCACACAGAGCCAGAGCCAGGACTTGAACCTGGGTTTACCTCCTTCCCAGTGCAGGGATCTTAACTAGTACCCTATGCTATCTCCCTCATATACCCTCCCCAAATCTCCAGGGCATCGTCAGGAAGCAGCCACTGCAGGCCCACCTGTTCTGTGATGTCATCAGAGCCTGCTCTGATGTCAAAGCAAGCAGGGCCTGCCCTATCCCACCTGCTGGGCTTCAGGGGAGGAGGGAGAGAGCGCAGGAAGAGGCGCGGAGAATGACGCAGAACTGGGTTGGGACCAGGAGGACAGCAGGTCTGAGGAAGGAGCAGATGCAAGAAAGGGGCTTACACAATTGGCCCATCAGCTGGTGGGTTAGCTGCGCCATCCTCCATATATTTCCTTGTTCGAAATGGAGTGCTCAGGTCCGGAAATCAGGACAAAAGCACCACCCACAGATCTGGTCTTGATGACTCAGACTCCACCTCCCACAGTCTCCTCCTGTGTGTTTCAGAACGTGTGTATCCGCGCGTGCGCCCCACCAGTGCAAGAGGCTGTCAGCTGTGTGTTGTGCACACACACACACACACACACACACACGGATGCACACATGTGCTCATGGCTGAGTTGTGCCCATCACAGATCTGTCTCCAAGTCCCAACCTGCGGCACATGATGACCAAGAAGGTCAGTGACAATCATAGCATTAATAGCCACATGCTTCCACTGTTGAAAGGCACTACTGGGTAAGCACTTTACATGCATTATAGCACGAGATCTCTACACCACCTTTGCAGTGAGTATTGTAATGAATTCCATCACAGAGAAGTAAAACTTCTTTTCTGCAGTCACATGTCCAGGACATGATGGAGTTATCAGATGCCAAAATCTGTGCCCAATAAACGTGTTTGCATCCTTGCACCCTTTAAAGAGAGGAGTCCTTTGTAGTCAGAAATCAGCCAGGTTCCCCAAAGGAAAAGGGTCCAGGAGCCAGAGTCCCAGAGGAGAAAGGGAGGCAAATAGCAGATAGATGCTTGAGCAGGAGGGGGGCAGGGCAGCTGTCTCAGAACAGGTGTCAGAGAAGCTGTGACAGCCACTTAGAACCACAGTGGCAAGCCTCCTTTACATGGCGATTTGCATATATTTGCATGTATTTGCATCACCAAATCTGTGGAATCGGCCCTAATGGTCCCTGCCTCAGAAGACTGGCAGAAGCTGAAAGGGTGGGAGTGACAGGGAGGGCCTGGGGAATTCAGGAAGAGAACGAAGCGCCAGGCACCGACCAGAGACGGTTTCTAGGGGAAAGAAGGAAGGCTGTCTCCCAAGTGCCCTGGGAAGCTTCCTCGCCCCCTCCTCCCAGTCCATTTCCAGCGGGGAGCACGAAAGGCGGCTGGGAACACAGAAATTCCGGAGCCGAAGTGGGTTGAGGACCCAGACCAGTGGCCAGCGTGGACCGACTCTCCCTGCGTCTGGCGGCTGGGGCCGCCCACTCGGGCCCCGGAGGTCAGTGTCTCGGTGTTGGGGCGTCATCTCGTGGACACATGCGGAAACGCACCCTCTTCTTGGCTCAGGCCGCAGCCCCTTTCTGTAGCGCCTGCCCAATACACTTACGCGTCTGCTTCTCTGGGGTCCTGCAGGCGTCCAGTGGAACCCGATCTGACATCCCGCGGTCTGAGCCGGCTTGGGACTCGCGACCTTCTGGAAGTTCCCGGGTAGGGAGCTGTCCACGAACTCGGGCACGGCTAAGGTGAATGAAATACAGCTTGGTGAAGCGCCAGAAAAACATGGCTGTACTAGTCCCAACCGTGTGACCTTGACAAACTGACCTTCGAACCTGGTTCCACATTTATCAAATGGGGACAATCGAATTTACATGTGACAATGATAGTAAATAATACATACTACAAGCTTATTTGCAGGATCAGGACCAAAATGAAGTGAGTTTCTCAGGCACAAAATTTAAGGACCTTGGACTTGTATGGTCTTGAGACCACCTTGAAAGTTGTTGCCGGTCTGTCCAGTGTATTAGCACAATGCCTGGCGCACAAGGAGCACTCTATCTGAAGGGGGCGTTGTTATCGCAGTAGCAGTGCTATGTGGGTGCTCCGGCCTTGGGAAGGCAGCTCCCTAACTCCACTCCCATCCGGCAAGCGCTCAAAAGGAGATCAGAGGATAGATGTGAGTCTGCTTCCCAGAATCAGGAAAAAAGAGGAAGTCACAGGTGTGGAAGGGCCATACTGGGTCACAAATCTTATGGCACCTCTCTGATTCCTGGTGACCAACTGCTAAGGAAGGGCCAGTGTGATAGGTCAGTGAAGCTGGAAGTGGCCTGCTGTCACCTCCTGTGGTAATCCTAATGGATGGTGGAGAAGGACAGTCCCAGCGTGTAAGCTTGAAGCAGTACACCACAGCATCGGCTTTGTCTCAGCACGAAGGTAGTCAGGAGGGGGATGGATGTTCCCTGGCTCCTGGAGAAGAATGAATGGCATGTTTGGTGGGTCAGAAACTTGAAGGACCAAGACCAAAAGTCAGTGACTAAGGGACCAGGAAAGAGGTAGATGGATGACTTCTGGGAGTGGACACTGAGTATGCAAACTTCTGGGTCTCAAGTAAACACCTGGGGAGCACCCACTGCCAGGAGGCTGTCAACAAGCTGGCATAATGATACACCTAGTCTCTCTCCAGATGTCTGCACAGAGGCCTTTGGAGACAGTGGTCACAGTGCCAGTCATGGAGGCTCTGCACAGGCTCCATAGCGCTGGCTCCCTCTCTGCTGCACTGAGCTAGTTTACCACTCTGACTGCTCAAGTTGCTAACAGACAGGACAGATACTGAGCCCTTAGTGTGGCTGTCTTCCTCAGAAGGCCATCCAAGCTCCTGGTGGCAGGTCAATCACGCTGAGCCTCCTCCTTCAACCCTGGAATAGTGAATTGTCCTTAATATAATCAATGCTTCTCCAGATTTGGGCTCATCTTCCTTGTCCAGAATGCTTCCCCCAAAGGAACAATAATGGAATCTCTCAAGACTTCCATTGTTGCAACTCTCATATTTAGGTCTTTGGTCCATTTTAAATTTTCATATATGTTATAAGTAATGTGATGGTGACTGCTAGACTCATTGGTGTAACTTGGTTGTACCTCACCTCCCAGAAGCAGCCAGCCTGGTAGAACAGTAGGGCTGCCCAGTGAAGATGCTGGCAAGAACAAGGTACCTGTGGGTTGGGTCCTGAACTCACTGTAACGTACTGGTTTTGAGTAGTTTCTGCCATGCATAGTCTCAGAGTCAAATGTGGAAGCAGAAGTGGCTCATCTCACAACTGCTGTCTCCAAAACTGCCAGCTCTGCCACTTAAAGGTTCTAGTGTCCAGGAAGGTAGAACTTATTCCAAAGAACACAGTACGCGTTCTACTAACCTAGAAGTTGGTAATGCCTCCCCACCTCAAGCTCCTCAGGCCAGTGGGTCAATAGAAAAGGGCATTACTATACTGACCAGGGACATTGATCCTGATGACCAGGATAAACTGGGATGCATGTAGATACAGTGAAGCAGGGACAGCTATGTCTGGACCCAGCCAGGGGATTCACTGGGGCATTTCTTAGAACTCTCACCCGGTAATAACTGATGACAGACAATCTCGACAACGATCATTCTAAAAAGATAGGGCAGCTGAGAGCAGTCCTCTCAGAAATAAAAAGTGTGTGTAACATCACCCAGAAAGTAGCCCAGAGCTGCAAAGGGCTAGCTGAGGGTAAGGGAAGGAGGGAGATAATATCAATGATGGACTCAGGGCAAAGGACAGCAGTGGGACTGTGGCTTGCTTCATTGCCCTCTAGCCTTTATCTTCTTTGAGATCACATCTGACCCAATCTTGCGGGGGATCTGTTTACAGAGGACTACACCTCCCCTCTTGAGGAAAAAGGGATGGTAACTTTGTTATCACAGGGGAAAGAAAAAAAGGAAGGTCAAGTTATGGTATAGACATCAGATATAGTGGGAGAGCACAAGAGGATATCAGTGGCACTAGTCAAGCTATATTGTCTTTCTTCTTGAATCCCTTGGCTACCTCCTCACTCTCTAAAGAGAGGAAGCAGAAATGGTTCATGTCATGCTTTTGTCCCCCAAACTTCCGGCTCTGCCAGTTAAAGGTTCTAGTTTCCAGGAAGGTACTGGAAACTAGAGACACTGCTCTAGTAGAGGCACTATCGGGGAGGTACTGCTGCTCCTCCACTATCAGGCTTAGCTGAAGTGGCACATAGCATACAGGGGAATCTGGTTTCCAAGTGCCGCCAAGGCTGGACCACAGAACCCAGAAGCCTGAGATGCTTATTCTTTGAGATGACACTTGGCATCTCAGGCAGGGGGTGAGTGGGAGCAATGGATCTCCTCAAGGTGTGCCTCCCCTTGGCTCCCTGGAGAAGTCCTACCTTCATGCTGAGGGGCACACCTGCCAAGTCACCTGCGGTAGCTCACAAGGCTTATGAAGTGGGGGTAGCGCAGTGCAGTGAGGTACTATCTGGTCTTGCAACGTCTTTTTCCTTACTCTCGTCTCCCTGGGCTTCCACCTGAATCCTGGCCACAGGCTCTGTTGCTAGAAACCCTGACTAAGGCACAGGAAAGTTTCCTGAGGTTTATCTCCTTGTCTCCATCCCATGCTGCGGTCTCTGCAGGAATTTGAGTCTCACTGCTCCAGAATTTCTAAAGAAGCCAAGGAAATAGGTGTCCTAGTGGGCAGGTGCCACGCAGCTGTATTCCACATGGAGGAGAAAGTAGGTGGACACTGGGAGATGAAGGAGGAGGGACAAAGAGGAGCAGGGAATGGGTGAGGGGGTGAGGCGGTTACAGGGTAGGAAGTTAAGTCCCTGTAAAAGTTGTCCCCTGTAAATGGGATGGTGCAGGGTGTTTCCTGGGCAGGAGAGTTTGGATCCTAGAGGTGAGAAGGGAGGACAATATTCCCTCCTCCCCTTGAGTGAACGCCATTGTCCATTTTCCACTGGGGACGGGTTTCTTCAAGTCCCCTCAGGCCTAGTGTTCCTGGCTGGGCCAGTATCTGAATCCCAGATGCTGGACCAGGACCATATCATGAGTGGGCCATGGCGCTGGTGCAGGAGGAGGTAGTGCCAGGCAGAGGATCCAGAGCAGCACAGCAGCGACTGCTTCCTTCTTCAACGCAGCGAGGCCAAGAGGGGCTGCGCTGGGGCTGGGGCCTCTCCTAGCCTAGGGTTCTGCTGTGGTCTAATGTTTGTGCCCCCTCAAATTCATGTTGAAACTGAATCCCCAGTGTAGTCACACAAGGAAGCAGGGCTTTAGGAGGTAACTAGAAATGGGTTAGTGCCTTATAAAGGACTTGTGGGCTTCAGTTTTCCCCTTCTGTCACTTCCTCCATAGTGGGGACCCAGCATCTGTCCTCCTAGAGGTCGCAGCAATCATCTTGGAAGCGGGGAGAAACACTCACTAGACACTGAACCTGCCAAAGCCTTGATCTTGGACTGTAAGAAAAACAGTGCCATTGTTTCTAAATTACCAGGTCTGATCGAAAATATATGAAGAACTCAAAAAAATCAGTCCTCTCAGATTTAAAGACCCAATCCACAAATGGTCATCTGAGATGAGTACACACTTCTCAGATGAAGAAATACAAACAGCAAATAAATATATGAAATATATATGTTCAACATCACTGGTCATTCAGGAGATGCAAATTAAAACAACAGAGATTCCATCTCACTGCAGAAAGAATGACTAGTATTAAGAAATCAACCAATAACGAATGCTGGGGGGGCTGTGGAGAAAAAGGAACCCTTCTGTACTGTTGATGGGAGTGTAGACTGGTGCAACCACTGTGGAAATCAGTGTGGCGATCCCTCAAAAAAATTAGGATTGGAGGTCCCATTTGACCCAGCTATTCCCTTGCTCCCCAGACGAATTAAAAACATCATATTGCACAGCAATATATGTGCAGCCATGTTTATGGCAGCACAGTTTGTGAAATCTAGATCTTGGAAACACCCTAAATGCCCATTTACTGAGGAATGGATAAAAAAGATGTGGTATTTTTATATAATGGAGTACTATTCAGTCATGAAGAAGGACAAACTTGAGACTTTTGTAGGTAAATGGATGAAGCTTAAGGCCATAATCATAAGTGAAATAAATCAGATATGCATGTATAAACATCAGATTGTCTCACTAGTATAAGAAGCTGAAAGAAATCTTGTATGTATATGTGGATATATAATATGCAATTTATATACCATTGTTATCATATAATTACTAAGTTTTGAATTTTTTCTCTTTAAAATAGATTTAAAAAAATAAGTTACCAAGTCTGAGGGATTTTGTTATAGCAGCAAAATCAGACTAAAACAGTTGTCTATCCTTTGGCAACTCCCAGAGTCTTGGCTCGTAATTCCCTCTCCAGAGCACAGTGTCGTACTCCTGTGGTGTTCTGTGCTCCCAGAAGGACTAGCCCAGTGGCGGTCTTGTAATTTGCAGGGAGGCTGAGCTGGGGACTGAGCAGAGACCAAATTCTCTAATAAGGCTGCTGCATCCACCAGAGCTTTCATTCCTGTCTTTGGCTGGTGGGGGGCAACCAAGCTGGGGCAGAAATCCTTAAAACTCCTTCCGAGAGTCACCCCTGTCATTCTTCTGTCTCCGGGCAAAGCCTACTTCTGCATTTTCAAGGCAGAAAGAAAAGAAGGGGAGAGGAGAGACCTGAGCCCTAGGAAGCCTAGGATGTATGTCTTCAGTGTGCTGAGCCTGCCCAGGGTTCTGAGACGGGAATCAGGTGATTTGACTAAATCGGGCACATTCAGAGTGGCATAGCCACAGACAAAGTGACTGTCTTCGATAGGGCTGGGTGCATGGTATTCTCCTGGGGAGGGGTGTGTGTCGGTTATCCGATTCTCAAAAAGATTTAAGATCTGCCTGTGCTCATGTGTAAATATACCATGGTTCCTCTGGGTGAGAAACTGAAAGTATAAATAATGACCAAAATGCTGATATTGGGAAATGGTAAGAAAATGTTCAAATGAGAACAGGAATGGGGTGGAGGCAAGAAAAGAAAGGTGCAAAGGAAAAAGTGGAAACAAAGCTTTTTAAACAAAGAGGGAAGGGGGCTGAAGGGAGGGGAGGGGAATGGGAAAAGAGAAGCAAGATATATCACATACATGCACAAATTTTCTATGATGAATGTTATTATTTTGCATATTTAAAATGTACCAATAAAATTTAAAAAAAAACACATGGTAATTAGGCAAAACAAAACACACACACAAACAAAAAATCTGCCTGCACTGTCTGATATGGTCACCAGGAGCCACATGTGGCTCTTCAATTACAACTGAATAAAATGGAAAGGTCACATTTTAATGTGCCAGTGGTGGCACATGGCTACTGGTTACCATACTATACAGCACAGATATGCAACATGCCTTTCATTTCAGAAGGCTCTATTGGACAGCACTGCCATTAACCTTATGCATAGAAAAATTGTGTCCCAAAGAAGGAATGACTTGCCGAAGGCCCCAAGGGATTTAATGGAAGCTGCAGCATTAGCTGCCATTTATAAAATGCCTTGCAGTAAAACTGCATTAAAATATCTTCTTATAAATGCAGTTCACAACAGCCTAGCGTGGCTGGAGACAGGGCCCACTTATGATGGTTTGTTCCTCCCCCTCCCCCTGGCTGCCCCGCCCTGCAGGATAAAGGAGGCTTAGAGACCTGGCACTCCCTCCCCTCCCCCATAATGACCTCAGTCTCACAAAAATGTGAGGGCAATGGGAGTGTGTGTGTGTGTGTGTGTGTGTGTGTGGTGAGTGAACTGTAGCTAGTTTGTATGTATGTTGGGGAGCAGCCTTCAAGCCATAGGAACTGAGGGTTGAGGAAAGTGAATCTTAACTAGTTTCCATGCCAAATGTAAACCTGATTCTCAACCAGCAGCTTCAAGGGCCAGTGTAGCCTGGTCCCTGAAATCTCTTCATTCTCAGCTGGCTCCAAGCTCCCAATCTCTCTGCTACTTCAGGACCTTCCCATCCAAGTTCCCTCTGCCTAGAAAGCTCTCTCCTTAATCCTGTTAAACCTCTTCCCATCTTTCTGAACTGCAGTGGAGTTTTCTAGAGAAGCCTTCCCAGACCCCAGGTCCTTACTTGTCTCTGTTATATGTTCCTGTTTGAGGGTTCTTTGTTAAATGTCTCCCTTGCCTAGCAGGTCGGGCTTCCTGGAGTCTATCATGAAGTCTGATAAGCCCTTAAACATTTGATCATAGTTGACCCAGAAGAAATGCACTATAAAAATTGAGAAAATAAAATGATTGAGTGGGAGTGCTCCTTCCTGCAAGGCGCATGCCCCTCGGGGGCCCTATTTCCTGCAGGTACATCTCAGGTGGGGGTGATGGCCATACGCTTCACGCTCTACCACCCAAAGGGTGATGGCAAGGGGAGACAAGGGAGGCGATCTGGAATTGCAGGAGTGACAGGAAATTGGATAACAATATCAAAAATGGTGGAAGTGACAAGATGACAAAGAGGAATCTTGGGAGATAGTAAAAATATAACAAGGGAGCTGGGTATGGTGGTGCACGCCTATAATTCCAGCACTTGGGAGGACGAGGATCGCTGTGAGTTTGAAGCCACCTTGGGCTAAAAGGTGAGTTCAAGGACAGCCTGAACTGCATAGTGAGAACCTGACTCAAAAAGACCAAATATATATATATATATATATCAAGGCATGCAACATGGTCCAATTGGGTAATAAGATTCCATGAGCCAGATATGGTGGCACATGCCTGTAATCCTAGGTACTGGGAGGCTGAGACAAGAGGATTGTAAATTTGAGCTTAGCCCAGGCAACCTAGAAAGGCCTTGTCTCAAAAACTTTAAAAATGAAATAAAATAAGAAGAGTTGGGGGTTTGACTGCAGTACTGCAAAAACAAATAAATTAAAAAGCTAGCATGGCTGACTGAAAACAGGCACCAGGATATGCCAGGGTGACAGGGTGGTAGGCACGCTGGACATGTTCCCGAGTTACCATGGAAGTGACGGTAAAAATAGTAACAAGGAATGGGAAACTCTTATTGAGCACTTACTATGCATCACCCCTTCCACACATTACCCGTACGTTTCCATGGACTAAGCTTCACAACACTCCTGTCAGCATTTCCATGCTGCAGTAAAGGAAACTGAAGTGCAGGCCTAAGGATGCTGCTGCGGTCCCACAGCAGCTGAAGCAGTCAGAGCTTTATTGTATAGTCTCCCTCCTTCTCTCCTACCATCTTCCCTTTCTCCCTCATTCCCTCCCCTTCCGTCTCCTTTTCTCATACTGGGGATCAAGCCAAGAAGCATTCAACAATAGTCTTTTTTTTTTTTTTTTAAGACAAGATCTTATTACTAGCCAGAACTGGAACTTTTGATCCTCCTGCCTCAGCCTCCTGAGTAGACAGGATTACTGTGGTGAGCCATCACATCTACTTTCAAAACTTCAAGACTCTCTCTCTCTCTCTCTCTCTCTCTCTCTCTCTTTGTCTGTCTGTCTTTATAGGGCAGGGTTTCACCATACAGTTGAGGCTGGCCTTGAACTCACTTTGTGGCCCAGGCTGGCCTCAAATTTGCAGTGATCCTCCTGCCTCACCCTCCTGAGTGCTGGGATTACAGGTGTGCACCTCCTTATCCAGTTTAAAACTCTACTCTTGCATGGTGGCGCATGTCTGCAATGCTAGCACTTGGGAGGCTGAGGCAGGCTGAGCACTTGGGAGGCTGTGAGTTCAAGGCCGACAAAGTGAGTTCAAGGCCAGCCTCGTCTGTATAGTGAAACTCTGCCACAAACAAACAGACAAAAACAAACAAAAATTTTACTCTTGATTACTACATACCATCGAAGAAAGTAGCTTCCAAAATGGTTGTGTCTCAATAGCCTGGATAGGAAGCAAAGAAAGACAAGCAAAGAAGTACTGGAGAACTCCCTTTGACTAGTTCTGTCTCTCCCTCTGCTCACTGGTGTCCCCTTTGTCCCATGTTTTAATGAACTAATGCCATGTTCCTTCTTTTGTGACTACAAAATGCCTGGGAGACCAAATCAAACTTTATAATAAAGAACGTGGAAGAAAGACTGGACTGGTTCTGGGAAAAGCTTTGAGGACATAAGGTGTTGGGGGGTGAGAAGGACCAGATGATGGAGGTTTGTGAGTAACATAGAAGTTAGGAGGTCCTTTGAGAGACGACACTTCGGGAATGTGTTTATTCTTTTTTGTGGCTGTGCTGAACCTTGTTTTTCTGTTGTAACTCCTTGCATACACTGTCCCGTGGGCCTACAGGTTATAGCTGGGTTACACAGAGTGGGCAGATCTGATGGCGAAGGTCAATAACGCAGCCTTGCCAGTGAGGGTAAACTGAGTCTGTGGCCTTCCAGGGCTACAGTTTGGAGGGAGTCCCATCACCTACTAGGCCTTAAGGGAACCACAGAAGGCAGCTCAAAAGGAAAGGCAGCTCAGCTTAGATGGGCAGCTGTGGCCATCCCTACAGTAACAGAGTTCCCTCAGGCAGCCTGACATTGCAGATCTAGCTGTAAGGATGACTCTGGTGATACTGGGTAGTGAGGATGTGAAGGCCTGACTAAGGAACAGAGAGCTGATATAACCACCAAGGGAAGAGGTCCCTCCAAGGGATTGTAGTTACCTACCCTGTCTCCTCTCCTCCTTGTGACCCGATTCATTACAGCTCTCCCAGCCCCTTCTCTAGGAAGCCTTCTGCTCCTCAGGATCTGCTGTGACCATTCTCAGATCACTAGCCCTCCCCTGCCACAGTCATCTGGAAGTCCTACACCCCCAATAAAGATGCTCTCCTTCCTCCTTGAGTGCTCAGAGACAAGGGCAAGCTCTTTCCTGAGCCCACTGACCTGCCTTCTGCCCATCTCTGAGTGGACAGTGCTAACATCTGCTGCAGTACTGCGCCATGCCAGGTTCAAGTCCCTGGACCTTATAGGGGGAAGTGATAGCTCAGAGTGGTGGAAGTGGCCAAGGGAAGCGTTACCATCTGGCCCCCCAACCTGTAGCTCCATGGAGAGGAGTGTGGGGAAAGACCCCACTGTACCCCTGCTCAGAAGCACAGGGGCTTTTGTCCTCTGGATGCCTCCACTCCCACCTTTGCTGTCATTCATTTCTATCTTGACCTGTGCCTAACCTTGCAAATGCTGAGAATGAAGGAAAAAAAAAAAAAGAAAAAAAGAAAAAGAAAGAAAATGAGGATGCCCAAGGACACTCCCTCTTCCAGCCCCAGTGACCCTGATCAGAAGATTCTCTTTGCCCCTACTGTGCCTGGGATATAGGGATCCCTCTGAATCTGCCCTGTTCCATAGGTGACAAATTATGGGACCACAGGAGGGGGAAAGAGAGACAGAGAGAGGGAGACAGACAGACAGAAGACAAACACACAGAGAAAACCACAAAGAGATTTAGAAGGAAGAAAGACTGAACTGAACTCAGAAGAAAACATAGAGAGACAAACCAGGAGACAGACAGAGAAATAGAGATGGAGAGAAACCCAGAAAGGGGGCCAGGGAAGATACAACCTCACAGCCAAAAGCCTCCACTCACTCCGTATCATCACGCTGGAGAAAGAAGTGGGTCGGAGGCAGTAGCCAGGTCTCCCTCTATGTGGCTTGTCCCCAATCGTTGGAGCCTGGTGTCCTTAACTTGGACCTAATGAAAAAATTATATAGGGGGGATATGGGGGGAAATTATATTATTTTCACTAATCTCTAGCCAAGGTGGGTGGAGTTTAATATTTCTTTCAATTATGAAAATCCCAGCAAGCCAGTCATATTAGCTATAACTATAGCTTTGCCACCAACATAAATCACATGTATTTTCACATCATAGTACACTATTACAGACCTTTTGAAATATCATTTATGCTCATCACTACTTGAGAATTATGTGAGGTATCAACCTAACACTAGATCTTGTTTAAAACATTAATAAAAAGCACATATATTCTACATCACATTAAAAATAGTTTTATAACTTTATTGCAATGCCATTGGTATCTTTTATAATCCTATATATTTTATTTTATGCATTTTAAAACATTATTGGTAGTTAAGATCCATATGCTTTACTTGATTACTGGTAAAACCCCTATACCCTGGGCTTTCTTTTGCTACTCTCTCCATGGGTTGGTTAGTCCTCCAATGAGAATCTGCCACAGCAGGATGAAATCTGATAGGATTTGATCAGGGGAAATGGCTCTAAGAGAAGAAGGCAGTCTGGGCTGTGAGAGGTGTGAGGGAGAGAGAAGGAAGGAAAGTTGGGAGGAAGCATCCTAGACCACCATGTAATCAGGGAAAGTTAGGCGAGACTACCGGGTCATTCTTGAACTAAAGTCAGCCCTCGGAGTATCCCCCAGGAATGTGCCTGCCCTCAGATCTCTGCTGAGTTCCATCTCCAGCTTGGAGTGTCCAGGGTGAAGCTGGCCTTAGAGCAGGAACTGATGGTTTCAGAGGGAAGCAGGTAGGCCTTGATAAATTTCACTCCCTATAGCTGGTTTCATGAGAAGCATTCTCAGCACCTCCACGGTTGCCCATGTGGGAAAAAGGACAGTACTCCTCCCCTGGCCCTGCTGCAGGGGTCCTGTCCAGGGCTGTAGGTGGCTTGGAGAGTTGACCATTTTCTAACTGCTAGGCCTTAAGCAAGTTACTTCATGTTTCCATTTCATCTGTAAAATGGAAGTGATAAAATTCCTTATCTTATGACAGTCCTGTGAGGATTAATCGGAATTTGCAAAAGCAGTGTTCACACAGGACCCGGGACACAGGCAGCTCTCAACAATCAGCAGATATTATTATGGATATTTTAGTTATTAATTATTATCATTCTCTTCCTCAAAAGGAAGGCCCTGGCGAAATGGGGCTGTAGGAGGCTGAGGATGACAATCCTTCCCTGAGCTGGGAAAACAGGGGACTCACTTCCCCACATCCCCCTGAGGCAAGGGTCTTCCCCTAGCTACTAACAGCTCCTTTGGCCGCTGACTCACAGCCAACTTCCTCTCATACAAACAGGAAAGCACAGCGGGTCAGCACCCCCCCCCCCCAGCCCCATACACAGCTACACACTGGCCTTGCTCTAGGGGGAAGTGCCTGGGCCCTAGGGGACAGGCTCCTGCAGATGAAATGGGGGAGGGCAGGGGAACCTTCTCGCCTCAGCTCCCCTATCCCAGCAATTTGCGTGAAGGCGGCTTGCTCAGTCATTTTTTGCCGTTCACAAGTGGGACACCACCTCTTGGAAGAGACTTGGGTCCCTTGAGGGAGCTGAGGAGCTTCTGGGCCTGTTCACCCAGGGCCAAATCTCAGAGGGATGCAGAGAGAGGATGGGTCCTCAGCTCGGAGAGCTGTGCCTATCTGTAACTTCTGAATGTCCAGTTTCCGCCCCCCACCCCCAACTGGATGCCAGGGTCTAGCCATCCTGCTAGATGCGGGGGAGACCTCCATTTTGCAGATAAAGAGACAGGGCCAGACCTATTCCCTCCCCGGTGGAGGGGTTGCAGAGAACTATCTCTGTTCTGGTC
>PVJX010016536.1:0-40093 GCA_004027295.1 Dolichotis patagonum | reverse complement strand
ATGGACTAATACACGCGGATCATACTGCTGAAAACCACACTCATAAACCACTGTCCTGTAGAACTCCTCTGATTGTTTCATAAATTTCACTGGGAGAACTAATTTGCTCTGGTCTTTCTACTTGACACTCCAAGCCATCATTTTTGGTGAGGCATGGAAAGGAATGAATAGCCTCAAGTCGTGACTTTAAAATGAAGGAGACTGCTTCTTTTAGTAAGTGGTCCTTCTTTCTCTTTTTGACAGTTCAGTACTGTTGCATAAAAAAATATCTTACATTCATGTACCAACTTTACACAAGGAATGCAAACATGTACTGCAGTCACATAAATAAAAAAATACATAAATAAATAGAACCTCTTAGTGTGTTGTCAATTTTTTAATGTTTTCTGTACAAATCAGTGTGAAAATTATCAATGGAGTTTTCCATCAGAAAGAACAGATGTAATTCCTGACCAAACTTTACTGACTAGTAAAATGAAGGAGCTGAAATTGGTCTTTCAGGTTCTTCTCTAGCATCATTACGTGTATCTGAACTGAGGATTTAGGCACAGAAAAATTTCATTGTGAATTGCCATAAAGTAATCTGTAAGAAAAGAGAATTTGAAGTCTGGTGTTACACCTATAATACTGATATAGGAAAAATATAGCTCCTGACTGTGAAATGTCAAATATGCCAATTTTGTAATCTGAAAACACTGAGGAATGAATTTGCAAACCAAAGGAGGAAGTGAGGAGAGTTTTACTGAAAATAAGGGATTTCCAAGAGGAGACCGAAATAAGTGTTCACCAAAACCCTTTGGTAGAGGTAATTTATACAGCAAGGTTCCTTTGTCAGGAGTAATTCAAACAGCAAAATCACAATGTGGGTTCAACGTGGATCATACTATAATCCACCGACATGATTATAAGTATATGAGGATTTGCTAATATTGATCCTCTAGGGAAATGAGTCACATAGTAACAATATAAGGAAACATCAAATGTGTTCTTTAATATGGAGGGGAGTATGGGTCCAGATGTTTGGGTCTCCCACCTACAAACCTGATGCATATCTGTGTCCACCAGACTGGACTGGGTGTTATTAATTGTAGTTTAAACACAAGCTGCTGCTTATCTTGTAAGCCTGGCTGTTGCATCTCTGCCCTGAAGCCTGAATCTCTTCAGACTTGCCTCTAGCCACAATTCTGATGTCTCAGTTTTTTTGTGTTGACATATTTGAAAGCCCAATCCCTCTCTGACTGTATATTAATATCTATCTAACTTAGTGGCCTATAGTAACACCAGCAGCCTCGGAAGCTGAGGAGGGATTGCAAATTTGAACCTCCAACCTGATCAAAGCTGCGATTTAGCAAACCACTGTTTCAAAAACAACAGGAAAAACAAGGGTCTGGGAATGCAGTTCAATGCAAAATCCTTGAGAACAAACCCCAGTAAGGCAAAACAAAAATCCAAATGTTTCCTCTGCACATTATATGATGGTGTATCCAAAAAATCATATTAGAATTTTTTCTCGGTAACCTTGCCATGCTGGTGTCTTATACAAGTTGTCAAATTTATGATGTGTCCATCTTTGCAATTAAATATAAAACTGAAATGGTTTTAGTTCTTTTAGTTGTATTCTGGGGAAAGAGGTAGGAAAAAATGATGGTCTCCAGACAGAGCCAGATGGCCAAAAACTGATAGCATCTGGTGTCCTTCTTACAAACCAGAAACACTAAGTTAGATACATCCGTATATGAGGACCAAAACTCATATGGTACATTATTACATAATTACATGGCTATAATCTGAATAGGAAAATATCAAAATCTTAACAATGGTACAAAATCATTTTACATAATGACACCACATATTTAAGTGGGAGAAAGAAATAAATATGTAAGAAATTGAATTTTCATGCACTTCTAGAGATGATTTATACTTATTTCTAAATGTAGTGTGTAAAAACTGGTTTGGTCTATTTAATTGAGGAAGCAAAACAAAAAATTTGGAAAGGAGATGAACAAGCAGAGTTTGGAAAATGTTGTGCTATAAATTATGATATAAATAAACCATTTCACCAGTTTCTTATTATTTATAATTTTTACTTCACATGGCTAGAATTAAACTTCGGTTAATCTCTGACTTTCCTTACAGATTAACGGCACCAATTTCTTGGTGCTTCACAAAAATGTCATAAAGATATAAAATCAAGTCTATTTACCAATGTGGTAAGGTAGATGATAGAAGTAATATATACTTTTAAAATAAAAATACATGTATATGCAAGATTAATTTTCCATAAGATCTCCTGATGACTCGTTCCAATAGCATTTTTATTTTGTAAATATTCTTCTCCATGATGAGTCATTGTGCCCTGGAACAGATGATATGTATGCAGTTTCTGGAAGCTTCCAAATCAAGTAGTCTTTTAAGTTTTCTTCATGTTGACTTATGGTAAAGCAGAGCGTTATAGAAGCCCATTAACCTCTGGGATAGACTTGCAAAGTAGGTGTTTTGTCAGATTGAAGAACTGAGAGAGACAGAATTAAAGCAGCAGTCTAGAAGCTATACAGCCAGTATGTAGCAGCATCAGGAACATACCTCTCATTTGCTTGACTTAATTGTAATGCATTTTCTGTTACTCCATATAGAATGCTTTCAAGAGGAATCGTATATTGACAGATATTCATGGCTCAACAAAATGTCTTTTTTGCCTGATCTATCATTCAGTTAAATGATCACTAATGAATCTGTGTCAGCAGGGCCTGCTTTCATAAATTCAAACGAGAGCCACATTCAGATTTACAGTTGTCTAAATCAACTGGCTAGTTCACTGCATGAGCTACCATTTCAACTCCCTGCTGAATTTTTACTCTGTGATCTGATGTATATTTTAATGTTCTTCTTTATCAGAATGGCATGGTTCAAGGGGAGATAACTCCCAAATGATCTCTTGGTGAAATGTGTTTGAGCTTCATTTGTTTGTGTTTCAATTCCTAAGAGAGTGTTGGCCTTTGTAAACCACTTGGAAATATGTTTTAACACTTGGAATATAAACAGAGACAGACATTCTTGCAATGGAAACTTGCCCAATGTTTCCCAGAGCTATAGCAGAGTTCAAATTCATGTTTATTCTTCAGTTGTCTTTCTGAATCAATATCTCAAAATATGTTGCTTAAATGTCTAAAATAGTGAACAACACTTGCTCCAGGATTCTGCATGTTAAATATTTAATATATATTGACTAATTCATCCATTCTGGCCGTAAGATTTACGGCCAGGTCTGGCCAGGTGTATGAATGGTCAAGAAAATCTTCATCTTTATCACCTAGTGTATGTGTAAAGAAATGACATAGAACAGAAATTTGATTGATCCACTTTATCTTTAAGCAATAGTTTTCTTGCTATAATCTTGAAGGAAACATGTTCACATAATAACTGAAAGAATCTGGCTATTACAAATTGTGCTGCTATAAACATGGGTGCACATATATCACTGTGGTATGGTGTTTTCAGTTCTTCTGGGAATGTGCCTGGAAAGTGGAATAGCTGCTTTCAGGTGAGCTAACAAGGCACAATTTTTCATACAGAAAACAGGAAGATAATTTTAGGTGTTATTATATTCAACACATGCCATGTACTTGTATTTTAGTGTGTGAGTGTTTATATGGGATCAAAAATAAGGAAGTTGAAATAAAATTGGGGTCTTAGCTGGTGTACTGGTTAGCTTGGAACTGGTTAGATGGACTTCTTTACTTGGCAAGCAAAATGAAGAAATAAAAGTATATTTATATTATTTCAGATTTCCATCTGGGATATCCTGATGCACATTGAGAAAGATTGCCTGGTCTATAAATAAATGAAGGATATTTCCCCACTGCTTTGCTCTTTTGTCTGTATTGATCAACCTATGATCAACTGTATGCATTTCATAACGTAAAGCAATGGCCCTAAAACATTTGCTTTTGAGGCCTCAATAACAATCACGGTCTTTTCTTCAAGAGGATACAATATGGGGCAGCAAGAAGTGACAGAAACTAGACAGACCAACCACAAGTTCTCTAATAACAAAACTGCTAGTGATATTCTCCATAATTTCTCCTGCTCTGCTCCTTATTGCCTATAAAATGAAGGGTTGAATAACAAACTACATCATCTTAGTCAAGCTATTTAACCTCGCATTGTATCAGTATCCTCCTCTATAAAATGAAATCAGAATGATCATCTCTGAAGGTTGTTTTGAAGATAAATAGAATTTACTCATACTGATTGTGGAAAAACTAAATGATCTCCATATTTCCACGAAGACTAGGAACATGTTTTGACTAACTTTGGCTTTGATATCATCTTTCCACTAAAACAATTCAAGCTAAGGTTGCAGTTTTTCTGTATGTTGTCTCTGCCCCATGACAAACTACTGGCTTAGTCATTTTTGCGATTTCAAAATGAGCAGCAAACTCACACATTCACACTCACATGGCATTTCTGCGTGCATGTCAGACTTTACTGACAGTGGTAGAAAGTTTGGATATTTATCTTTCAGGTATGGAAATAACTTAGAAGATAAATCATCCATGCTCTTAGAAAAGTTTTAGCACCATTTCTAAGTTGAACTCTGTCTTTTCTTCCTGCTTTTCCTCTTGTATTTCTTGAACCTACACATTCTTCCTTCTCTGGAGTACAAAATATGAAAGCTTTTAGCAGTCTCAGCTTTACACTTAGCTTTCAGCCCACTGCTACATATCACATGAGTGGACTTATATGGGAGCAATTTCATTTTGAAAGACCCTGGCTCATTAAAATGAACTGAAACCAATTTCCCCTTCCATAGTGTTTGCCTGTTACTTGAAAAGAATATAGAGTTCTAAAACATGAAAATCCTATTCTATTTTTTTAAAAAGTCTCAAGTTTTTCCATCATGCCTATAATACAATAACAAATAATCGCCATTTCTTCTTTGATATACTATATATCCTCATATGTTTCACAGACTGAAGTTTTTACTATTTATTTATAGTAGTAGAAAACATGTATATAGTGATCATGCTATGTAAAGAATAGTTACCATGTGCCAGGCAATGTTCTCAGCATTCCATGTGAATTAATACATTTAATCTTTAGGACAAACCAATGAAATAGGATTATCGGTCCATTTTATAGAAACTAACTGAGCCAGAGCACTGAGTAATTTCTCTTAGATGATTTGGTTAATATGTGCAAATTGCATTTGAACCTAGAGCATTGAGTTTGGAGTTCAGGGTCTTAGGTACTAGATTATCCTTCCTCTCTATGCTAGCATCATAAAAACTCTCATCGACCAACAAAAGTAGACTATCAATTTATGCGACCACCATTCCCAGTATCAAACATTCTGATTTAAATGGGTATTAAACATATTGTGTTCAAATATACATGTTGGAGGAAATGAAAGAATGGTTTTGGTTTCTATTGTTTAGCAAATAAAATATATTTTAAATGGAGAGGACCATGAAAAGCATGCACTGTAATCCCTTTGAGCTCTGCTGTTGTGAATGAATTGCTTGCTGCATACAAAGGAGGTCCACTTGTGTTATCTCATTCAATATGTGCCGAATCTCTGCACCTCAGGTACCAATATTATTGCCAGTTTGAGTGTCTAGCTCATCCTGGGGGGTGATAATAGTTCTGTCACATGGAAGCAAGACCATTGCATATTTCTCCTCTGGGGCATGATATTATCTCTAAGCAGAAAGGTCAGTGGTTTTGTCATGAATTAGGCCAGGAGAAAAATGTAGAAAATCTGAGATTATGGTCCTATTTGAAATTGAATGCTTCTCTTTTCCAATTTGAAAAAGCATCAGTTCTTACAAGCATGATTGCATGTGGTGGTTAAGAACATGGGCCTTGGAATCAAATTGCCCGGGTGTGAATCTCAACTTGACTTCACTGGCTGCATGACCTTGGAAATTTATGTAGTCTCCATGTGTCTCAGTATCGTTAGCAACATAGTGAGGATGATAATAGGTCCATCCTCATACAACTGCTTTGAGGATAAAGGAATATAATGTATGCAGAGAACTTAGAATAAGTGCTTAAGAAGTGTTTGTCAAATGAATAAAATATACCTGCTCTCAAAAATCTCCGTAGATAGTGCTAAAACTTCAATAGTTCCAGAATGCATTTATTAAGCAATAATGTTATGGGCTCAGATTCTCTTTCTTCAATAAAGTCTATTTGATATGTAGATTCAAGGACTAATTCATGGAGGCCTTGGTTTTATCTCACAAAGGAAAGCAGATATTTTAGGATTAGCAGTCAAGAACATTTGGAACACATACAAAATTTTAAAAATATAAATACAAATGTATTTTAAAAATACCAATTCTTAAAAAAATATCATTTTTATGGCAGGAATAAGGTTGAGGGGCTAATTTAGGTAAATGTTGAAAAGGGAAAAAATTAGGGGAAAAAAGTCTAATTCCCCAGCTGGGAAATGTCTGCAGATATAGCAAACACTTAGTCAGCAGATCTCTATTTTTATTCCAGCAGCTTGCCAAGAAATACAGTGGCTGCAGTTTTCCCTCCTCTCTAATGTGAACTGCAGCTCAACTAGCAATACTGAAAACGGATGCCCATCCTTTAATGTGCCCGAGTGGGCGAAGGAGAGCACGCAGGTCAGCAGATTCTCCTCCTGCTTTTTACTGTGGGAATTGGCCCAGTTAACAAAGGCAAACTGGGTTAGGATTGGGTTGACAACATACTGTTACTATTTGCGTATGCTTTGTGAATCACTTAAGTCTAAACTCTTGCAAAAATCAGTATGCAACACCCTGGCTTTCTATTTGTCTTAGAAAGCAATCATTGATGTGAATGTTTCCCTGTGAGATTCAACAATTTCTACCATTAAAATGAGGCCATGAGCACGTCACATATTTTCTCACATTGCCTAAACATTAGGGGTGGCCTCAGTTTTCCCTGCAGATGTTTTGGGCCAAATTTAATTTTGCTTCTAGGACCTGGAAATGGATGATACCCTCTCCATCAAGTTCCTGTTGATGACTGCACTGGGAAATGATCAGAACTTTCTTGACATCTTAGGGACATTATGCTAGCTTCTTTTGTGTCCTTGTTTATTGTGTTATTGTGTTCCCTTTATAGTAGGAGTTTCTTGAAAGTATTTCTCCATCACAGTGATTTTCCTGCACTGTGAACTGAAAGATGTGTATTACGTACTAGGTGCATAATGGATACTGACACACAAATATAGGGTCATGAAATGATTGAAACATGTCAACAATCTCTGCATAGAGTAGAACGTATTCCTTTTATAAAGGAATACCTATATAATTATTGCTGTTATTAAGGATGTGCTAAACATTGATCAATAGATTTTATGGATCTAATCCACATAAGAATTCTATAAAACTGGTATGAATATTTTCATCATTTGTGTTGGAGTGATAGAGGTATATAGCAGCTTTGTAACTTGTCAAATCAACAATTTATGAAGTCAGCACTTGAATGTTATGCAGTCTCTTCTAGATCATTCTCTTTTAATCATTGCACTATCATACCCATTGTTTTGTACGACATAAGTATAGGTATGTAGATTTAAACCTAGAATTTATAATTGCAAATCCAATGTATTTTCTGCTGTGAAGACTTAGTGTCTATTTCATATAATATAATTTAACTATTAGATGCTATTAAACAGCACTTCCTGCTTCATACCACCTACAATTGAATCTCCTGGTTTCACAGCATAGCATGTCCAAGTATTTTGGGTCGACTCTGAAATTTTCTCAGTCCAAGAAGATCTTGAGACAAAACATAAAGGTGTCAAGTACTCCTAAAATGTCATAATCAGACATTACATTAAGCCTATTTTGAGCATACCCCTGAAATTGAGAACTTTAAAGGCTACTCCAGATTTTAATTTGCTTTATTCAAATTGAAACATAATATTTACATAACTTTATGACATACAATATATCATTCAATACATTTATGCAGTGTGTCATGATCAAATCAAGATAATAAGGACTTTCACCTCAAAGAGTAATGATTTTTAGATGTTGTAAAAACATTTATGTTCTCATTTTTATTTAGAAAGGTATCATGAATCATTATAACCAATAGTTGATTACTGTGCCATAGGAAATTGTGCTATAGGAAACTAGAACTAATGTCTCATTTAACTGTTTTTATGCCCATCTAACTACATTCTGATCACCTTCATCTTTCCCAGTCCACTGACCACTGTTCCACTCCATTCTTCCATGAGAGTAATGTTTTCATTTTCACACATGGCTGAGAATATGTGGCGTTGTCTTTGTGTGTCTGATTTATTTCATTTAAGATAATAATCCTCATTTCTATCCATTTTGTTGAAAATCACTGACTGTCATTTTTGTGGTTGAGTAGTATTCCATTGTGAGTATGAATATGTTTTTTCTTTATTTACTGTCTGTGAAGGCATTGGTTGTTGTCATATCTTGGTCACTTTGAATTGTTCTGCAGTAAATACATGGGTGCAAATGTTTCTTTCACATACTGATTTCACTTCCTTTTGGATATATGGTGGGCCAGATGGTGGTTTCATTTTTAGTTTTTAATGGAATCTCTGTACTGTTTTCTTACTGGTTCTAATAATTTACATTCCAATCAATAATGTAAGGGTTCCTTCTTTCCATATCTACACCAGTGTTTATTATTTTTGAATTTTTCTAACAGTCATTCAAGCTGGAGTGAGATGAAATCTCATTGTAGTTTTGATCTACATTTCTCTTGAGATTAGTAATATTGAGCATTTTTTCACATACTTAAATACATATCAAAATAGCCTAAAATATATTAAAATATAGATTCCTAGGTTTCACACATACTTAATTATAACTTGACAAAAATTCCACTACATATCATTGACTAATTGTTCACAGTACCAGAATGATATTTCTGCCACTCCAAATTAAATAAAGTATTGATGTCATATGCCATTTAGTAAATAACCTATTACCATAGATAAGATGCACAACACAAACATAAATTAGTAAATAATTGTAATAATTCACTAATAATATTACATACCTTTTGCAATCATGACATTCATTAATATAAAATTACCCATTACTGAAATTTAGCATTTTCTTCTATCTATATAGTTTAATAATATAATTTTTTAACTAAAATTACTGAGATATTATCTTGTCTTAGAAGTCAGAAGTAAAAAATGTTTAAATTACTTATCAGAGTCAGAAAGTAGAAATCAAAAAACATACAGAAAGATATAAATGAAAATTATTTGAATAATTTTTTATTTAAATGTTAGAAAAAATAGAAGAGATGCTAGAATAAACATAAAATGAATTCAGAGCTACAACTTCCAGTAGACTGTAGGACAGATATGTTCCCAGTGAAGCTGTGCTGTATTTCTCTCCAAATCTGTCTTGAGATGTCTCTGTGCAGATTGATTATAAACTCTACACCTCCCCTAATGGAGATGCAGTGGATACAGTCATAGATATTTACAATATGTCTTTCATGGGATGATCATTTATTCACTCAGAGTTGAGTTTTCTGACCTTCCAAGCAAGTGTCTGTCTTACAGTAAACTAGTTTGTCCTGGAAGACACACTTGTGGCTATTTTCTGATATTTGTCCTAGTTTATTATTCCCAAAACAGCCACTTCTTAGAAGAACTTTGAATGGGAGGAATGTCAGTTCTAGGTATGCCTTCCAGGTGAGACACAGTAGAGGCAATACACCAAAAACACGTGAAGTAACAGAAACTATTTATTCTCAGATGCAAGAGTGAAGAGTGGTGCTGAAAAGCAAAATTCCCCACCAGAGAAAGTGAGAGAGAGAGAGAGAGAGAGAGAGAGAGAGAGAGGAAATGAATGAGAATCTATGGAGCTTGGACTTTACTGGAGTCCAAGATAATATTATTAAATACTTTGTCCTAAATAGTAACCATTGTGTAATATACACTGTCTATATTAAAACCTCATGTGTGATATATATATATATAGTACATTTTATTCATCAGTTATAACTTAATACGAAAAATACAAGTAGAAATTTATTTTTCAAAGTTCTAGAGGTAGAAGATCAAGATCAAGATTATACCTGACTCAGCTTCTAGTGAGGAAGGGGTCTATCTTGTTTTGGTTTTTATTTGTTATGTCTTTTTGAGACAGGGAGCCACTATGGCAGTTCAGGTTGGCCTCAGTCTCACTTTGCAACCCAGGCTGTTCTTGAACTTGCAAGGATCATCCTCCTTCAGCTTCCTGAGCACTGGGGTTACAGGTGTGCACCACCAGCTAGGGTCAGCCTTGAACATAAACAACTTTCTTCTTTCTGTTTTTCTCATGAGGTAGAGACTGCGTGTGGGCTATCTGCTGCTCTCTCTTCTCAAACAGGAGCTAAACGTACTGGGTCAAGATCTGCCCTTCATGACCCAAGACTTCTCTTAAACTAGGTTACTTTTGTAGAGGCACTGTTGCGTTCCAGATTAAAATTGTTCCCTTCAGGTTCATATGTTCAGAAGTGGAGTTAGAATATATTGGAATAGGAATAGGTCATGGGACACTAATCCAATCATAGTTAATTTATTGATAGGTTTATAGCTGAACATGATGTTTAATAGCTGAAATATTCACTTGTAACCACTTTATGTCTATAAATTAGGCTATGATGTCCTCACTTGCATTGTTTATTCAGTAGATTGATTATATATTTTTATATATAGTCATATATATATGTATATATATGTATATATATATAGCTATCTCCATCTTTTAAATTTTAGTCTGTTTTTATGTTTTGCACCAAAATATGTCTTCAGGGAAATGTAGATTATTGTAGCTACCTTTAAAAATATTGTCTGATAGTACCTAGCTTTAGATTAGATTGTGTAGTCTATTCATATGATTATTGGTATAGTTGGATATGTATCTGCCATTTTTATTTTTGTGCTTTTTATAAATCTCATACTTTCCTTCTATCTCTTCTTATTTTCTTTTGTATTAGTGAATAATTCTACATAATATTTTGTGATATTTCTGAGCAAATTTCTTACAAGTCTCTCTAGGTTTTATTATACAAATTTATCAGCATTTATTTAAATTGTATTTATTGAGATATATAAATACTATTTATCTGTAGATACATTTACTAATTCCTTTGTGTAATCATTATACAATTGATTCTACATGTGCCACAGAACACAAAAATATTATATTTATATATTTTGCTTTTAGAAAATCAATAAATGAAAGAACAATAATATATTAATGTTTGTTATATTACCATCTGATTTACCTTTGTCTTTTCATTTATTTCTGTAAATCCAAGTCACTATTCTGGTATCACTTTCTTATTCTAACACTTTTTTCCTACACATATCTTTTGTGCTGTTATGGTAAAGGAAATTGCATATGTATATGTTATCATTCCAATAATAGAAATATATATATATATATATATATATATTTAGAGAAAGGGAGAGACAAAATAGATATTTATATAGAAGTTAAGAGAAGTCACATGTATGTATTTGTACAGTGTTTTATAGTTACATATTATTTTTACATTTACTAGTGTCCTTTGTTTTTATGTGTCAATTTTATTTACCATCTGGAATAATTTGCATTCAGACTAAAAAATTTCCTTTAGTATTTCTAGTAAAGTTGAGTGACTACCAATGTACAATTTTTAGTTTGTTCTAATACAGAGATGTCCACATTCCACCTGCATTTTTGAAATATAATTTTGCTTATTATAAGGTTCTTAACTGACTGTTAATTTTCATTTCATTGTTTTGAATCTCATTCCACGTTTTCTCATCTCCATTGCTTCTAAAGAGATGTTCACCAACAATCTAATTAACATTCCCTTCTACATGATGAGCCACTTTCTTTTGTTGCTTTTAATTCTCTTTTGCCTTTGTCTTTCACACATAATATATATGTGATGCACACATATATATTATATACATTGAAATTTGTTGAGATTGCTATATTTATTGATTTGATAATTTTCATCAAATGAGTAATGTTTAAAATCAATACTTCAGGTAAGTTTTACTGCTCCATGCCTTATTCCCCCTTATTTTACTTCTCCCACATTTCCTCTCTGGCTGTATTTCAATTTCTTAATTTTTCCCTACATTCTTCAGAATGCATACTTTTTTCATCAGTCTGTGAGTTTTCTGTTTCTTCTGCTGCTTCAAATCTACTGCAGAGATAACCACCAAATGTTTCATTTTCCATCACTTTCAGTTCTACTCTCTTATCTATAAGAAATGAAAATATATGACTGCTTCGTTTTGTGTGAACATTAACCTGACTTGCTAACTTTACTAGGTTAAGAGATGCCTATATATTAGTAAGGCTCAACAATAGCTAAACCTTGTGAGTCATGAAGGCCTGACCATGGGTAATTTGTAGAGTTCCTAAAACCTTCCTCTCAGGCACTGTTCCTCTGCTTAGCTTCCCAGATGCCATAAACAGAGCAGCTTTGTTCCTTGATATTACTCCAATGTATTTTTTATTTGTAACCAGTTGACCAAGGACTGAATCCCTTGGGCCAGGAGCCAAATAAAAATACTCCTCTTTAAAATTGTGGCTTTTGTGTTTTGTCTCAGAATGATGTTAAGACACACTAACACAAAAAATGGGTACCAACAGTGGGGCTATCACTACGACTACATCTGACTATGTGGTATGGAAACCTTTGGAAATTATTTGCTGGAAAAGTTTAGAAAGGTTTGAAGTTGTGGGCTAGAAAATACCTAAAATGATATAAACAGACATTTACAGGTAATTCTACTTAATGCTCAGATGACCACAATATGTATGGGAATGTCTATAGTAAAACTCATGCTTAGGAACTTTTAATGGGGAAGAAGTACTGTACAAGCAGTTGGACTAGAGGCTGTGTGTGTTATATGTTGTCAGAAATTTTGTCCATATATAGTTCATGTTTGGAGATTTTGAAAGACAATGGGAATATTAGTGATTGATTAGTAAATCTAGCAGAGAAAATTTCAAGACAATCCAAGATACAGGCTATGCTATGGGTATTGCTATCAAATTTTAGGCAAAATGATAGTGAGTGTCAGGGGCAAAAAAATTAAAAACTTAAATTGTGGCCAAGAAGTAACCATGTGTAAAGTTGGAGCCAAAGGAGATGTGACTGCTAAAGAAATGGGACCATTAAAATGAATCCAAGTACTTTGCAGTTTTATAATAAGAAATATTTCTTGAAGGAATCTTAGGATTCAGCAAGAGCCCACCATGAAAGATTCACAGGTTTAAAAACATCAACCCTTCATTTAAGAAGAGTATCTTTCTTCAAAAGACCTCTTAAGGAATTAGATACTTCAGGATTTACTTTATAGTACTCAGCCATCCAGGGACTTGAAGGGGAGCTGTTGACTGCCTCTACTGAAAACAGGCAATTTTCTATATGATATTGGTTTTACCAGCATATGGAATGCAAGAGTTGTGGTGTCAGGAAGGTTTCCACTCAGATTTCAAAAGGAAGCTTAGGAGGTCAATCAAGGAGGCCTTGAGTGGGTACTGCAAGAAGATATGAGAGTAAAATCAAAGATGCAGTAGAGACCTCAGGAAAATGGAGATACTAAGAATATGAGATATCAGTTAACAGATGGTTAATTATTTGCCCGGTTCTTTTTTGATGTTGCTGTGATATGATTATTTTCTATACCCCATCCTTTCCTTTTGGAATGGAGATGATTACCTGTGCCATTGTACCTTGAGATTATGTAACTTGATTTTTTTATTTTTACAGATGTTTACAGATACAAAATGGCATTGAGTCTAAGATGACAAATTTAGACTTTTCAAAACTATTTGACTTGTTGAAACTTTGGATAAGGGAGTATGGCATTTCTGGTTTTTACAAAGTAGTTGCATTGCATTAGATGGAGTAAGTATTACTTTACTATTATCTATATTTGGAGATTAACTATGGTTTAAAGAGATGTATTTGGCCATGATGTTGATAAAGGGTGAACCAAGACCATTAATCCTGTTCTATATTTCACAGGGTTAAAAAATAATGAGTATTTTAGTAAAACACTCTTCAGAATGTATCTGGTTTGGTCATACAGGTGGCATTGACTTCTACACATAGTCGCTGGTGCTCTGCTTCCTGACCACTATGAACAAAATACCCTCGCTTCACTTCATGCTTCCACCATTATATTTCTGCCTTGAGATCAATTTAGAACATTACAGTTTTGTCTAGATTTGCCACAAATATTCACGTGGATAAAGCTGGAGGTTTTTCAGAGATGGCTGGATCTAGAATGTGTGATGCTGGAATTGCTTCACCATGCAATGCTAAACTCAAAGGAGCTAGGATGAAGATTGTGAGTGCTACTGCCCTAAATAACCTTGATAACATAGAGGTGATAGAAAGAACTGTGGTCATCCCTTGCTTGCTTTTGTTGTCTTCTGCCTGCAGTGAACTGTTTTTCCTCTGCAATGTCCCTCTGCCATGTGACACCCTCCATGAAGCCAGCCAACTATGATCTGAAACCTCTATAAACTGTAAGCCAAATAAACTTTTCTTCTTTAAGTGTGAGTACTAGGCATTTTGCCTCAGCAACAAGAAAAGTAACTGAGACATATGGATTGCTTCCCTTGAACTTTGAAACAAATTAAAACTCTTTTCTTTAAATTGTGAGTGTTGGATATTGTGTCAATGATAGACATGTGACTGATGTAAGTGAGAAATGCTGGATGATAAATAAGAAATTGTGTACAATGTACTTAACATGCAATGTGTCACAAAGAACCAAATGAATTGGTTCTATAAAGCACTCACTAATGACATGCTTGAAAGTGCCTATTAGTTACCCTGCTGCCTGAGCCTCTGCAAATAAGGAACCAGTTATAAATGAAGTGCTTATATTCCTTGATCTCTAAAAATTTTGAGAATGTCTACAGTGTTCAGGAATAGCATAGTAAAATAGGTGATAGGATAGCAAGATTTTTGTAGTCCCAAATATACATAGATCGGTAACACCAGTGACATGCGTGAATTTTGTATTTGGTCATTCACAAGATCTAATTAATCAAAATATGCACTATATTCTGATCTCCTGGATATCTGTCAGCATATTAAAGATTCAGGGGCATTATGATAGAGAAACTTAACTGTTTTCTGACACTAGACATTAACCAAATTTACAGAAAGTCATTCTGTCTCCAAATCCCATGGCAATGCAACATTGCTCCTGTGGTTACTCTCTGCTGCTTCTCTTCTGCTTCAAGAACTATGCACGGACAAGTGGATTATAAGGTTAACAATTCTGCTTAAGCTATACGGAATCTCACTTTAGTTCCCAAAGCCAAATAGCCTAGATCTTCATTTCCTTTTAGTCATGGTTAAATAGATGTGCACAATTAAAAGCTCAAAATATATAACTGAATAATGCAAGGTGCTTTAAGGTAACAGCCACATCTGTCCTTGCTTGGGAACTGTTATCCTATCACATTCTCTTGCATACTAGATCACAGTTAACCAAGCACCACAGCAATATAAAGACATTCTTTTTCAAGATCAAAGTAATGACATTTGACAAAAAACAAACTAAACAATAACCAAAATGGGTCAAAAAGTTGAATTAACCATTCAATACTGGAAAACAAATTCTATGTACACAGAGTAATGAATTATCTGCTAATAATGGGGATTGTATCAAACCCTCATGGGGATTGTATCAAACCCCATGAGAATTGTCCTGTGTACTGTCGTTGAATCCGTTATTGACACTATACAGAATACTTAGAAGAAGAATGATTCAAACTGGAACTCCTTTCTTCAGTTTTCAACTCAATCTGGCCAAAAGTCAGTGATACGCAGCCATTGCTGTAATGTTTCTTTCAGGTCTATTATTTCCTGTGTTCTGTCAGAGAGGTGATTAAAGGGAGTGAGAATTTTTTATCAGATGTTGTTTTCATTATTATTGTGTACTAATTATCTGGTGTGCATGTGTGTATGTGTGTGTGTGTGTGTGTGTGTGTGTGTGTCTGTGTGTGTTGAGAGCATAATTTCTGTGCTTCAGATAATTGAGTGGATACAGGCAACTATTTTTTGTGATTTTAATTTCTGGACTGAGCCAATCTAGATTGCTTCCCCTGCTGGCAAGAAGTCCTGGGTTCCCCAAGAATGGTTCTCAGTATAACCACAATGCAAAGAATTCTCAGTTAACCTGAAATATACAGATTGAAAAAGCAAATTTTTTTAAATTGTGCATTGAACCACTAAGATTTTGAATTGTTTAATGGTGTATCATATCATGGGTTCTATTGTTTGATAAATTAAGGAAACTGTCATTACTATTAGAAAACCTTGCTAATATGATAAGAGGTTGAGTGATTTTTCTGTTTAAGTTGGTACATTTGACCAGTCCTGATTATTAGTAGATAAAGTCTCCTACCAAGCTCCAAGAAAAGATTCCAAACCTGGAGGTCCACAAACTTGCTGCTGGCTTATAGGCAGTGAGTAACTCCAGTTCCAATATAATAATACCAAAAAAAGTTACTTATAAAAGGGTCATTTTTTGGTTATACTGTTACAAAATGTTACATTTGAAAACTCTCAAACTTGCATAAATAGAAGAAATTGTTAGCTACCAGATTATATACATTTTATACCTTGTGAATCATTCAGTTTCCTCGAGAGAAAACAACCAGTGGTGAGAGGTGTATATAATTCATTCACTTTAAAATTGACTTGTGATTGTGTTGGCTGATGAGTATAAAATCCATAGGGCAGGCCAGAAGGCTGGAAACTGCAGAAACTAATGTCTCATTCTTGCGACCTAATCTTCTCTGGCAAACTTCAGATTTTTTTTCTTGTAAAAACCTTCAACTGATTATATAAGGCATGATCACATTAATGAAGATAATCTTGTTTGGAGTTAGTAGGACTAATACAATTTCAACTCTAGGAAAAACCATTATGGTGGTGATATTTTCCCCTTTAGTCCCCTGGTGAATACAATAGCTTCTGACAGAGGATACTTTCCAAAACATAAATCTGATCACATTATTTCCTTGTTATTAAACCTTCCATGAACTGCCATTTGCTATAATATACAGTTCAAACTCTAGTCTCCAGTGTAGTTCCATCCAGACCTTGCCTTTGATTTTTAGATGATCTATTACTTCTATGCCTCCTATTTCTATCACTCTGTTGCATTTACACCAAAAACTTACTATTTCCTTGGGAGGCACGATACCTTAAATGTGATTCTTTATTCCCTGGATTCTTTATTCCCTGCTTTCCTATTTTCCTCACCAAAATCTTTGTTCTTTATGTTACCTCCATTCAGTGTAGCATTTCTCAACTCCCCAGGCAGCTAATGACTCACATATCTAGTTTTCCAAAACATGTTGTAGGCACTTCCAAAATAGTACAGTTAATTTATAGTCTTCTTGTTTCTTATTTATTCCTCTCAGGAAAAGATGAAATACTTGAAATGCTTAGCCTTCACAGTTAGGTACCACATGGCCTTTGCTCTGGAAAAGTATCAAGAAAGACATCTGTTTAATAAAATGATTTGGAACCTTACAAATACAGTATGCTTTGATATGTTATCTTCTATTGTGTCAGAACTTTAGATTTCATTTTAGAAGTATTTTTATAATTATTAGATGATTTCCCTGAGTAATGTTATTATTTCATAGTTTTCCAAATTTTTATTTCATTATCATTCTAAGAGCTACTAGAATTTGAATGTTTCATGTTTTTAGGTAGAATAACTCAGAAATGAATACCATGCAGCTATGCCACATAGGGAAAAATTTACTTCTTATAACCTGTGTAATTCTTACTGTGCTTTAGAATTTGAGAGTAATTTTTTCTCACAAAAGAAAAAGGTATGTGTGTGTGCATGTGTGTGTGTATGAAAAGTAATGCATCCAGATATTTTCTCTGATTCTCAATGACAATTTACTGACCCACTTTTGTATTTATAGTAGAAGGATCTATGCAATTTAGCTGGCATGAAAACATATCTATGTAAATGTTACATAAATATGTAAAATTACAGTTAGTTACAAAGATCAGGAATGACAGATGCTTACAAATGAATCATTCATTTTTATACTTTTGTCAACTCAGAGAATCAGAACAAGATTTAAAACTCTAATTTTCAAAATGGAAAGAGATTCCTTATTGTCCTGAATTTTATGAATGTTTTATGCAAATATTCTCATATAACCTTGACTAAGATTATTAACAGTCACATCATTCAGAATTGCTAGTTATGTTGTGTGCAATTTATTTCAGGCAAATAGTAGAATTCAATGGATATCTGATGAAAGCTTTAAATAGACATAGCTTTCCATATCTACCAGAAGGTATGAAATCCAAAATTCACTAGGAATTGGGCTGCATTCGTTTGTTTCATAGTGTAGCCTGATCTTATTGTATCAGTATCACAAAGATGAAGTCTATTCCAAAAGAAAAGTTAAGAGAATTTGAGTGCTTAACTTACAAATCAAAAGAAATGATTTCAAAAAGCATAGTCCTGTATGTACTAAGTATAAACAAATGAGGCAAGGTGGAAGTGAATAAATATATCATCATGTAGAGCAAAAGTTTTATTATTCTTTTAATTTTTATTAACGTGCTCAAAAAAAGAATAACTTGTAGGTATACATATATAACTGCATGTATGTTTAAGTGTGCAAGATAGATAACCATACTACTAATTTTTTGTTAGTTAATCAAACAGAATAGTTTGCACTGTTATTGCTTGATTGTTCATTTTTGATGCTTTGATTTTGTAACTTGAACAGCTACTTCTAAAATAACAATATGTAATTTATCAACTAGTGGTTTTTTACTGTTATTTTTAAAATTGTGCATTATTTCTACCCTTTTTTCTGTTTTTCTTTTTTCTCTAAATAAAAAAATCTTCAAAAATTAAAAAAAGAGCAAAGGTCTTTTCCAGTGCAGTCAGCAGAAATATTAACCAAGATTTTACTCTTCCTAATTATGTGGTTAAGTTTGTGCTTAGCCATCACTTTTGAAGATGGGCATAGTCAAATGACGGGCTTTACTGCAGCATACTACGCATCAGTGTATGCAGCATTTCACACCATTTCCTTTTGTCCTCATAGAAGAGAGAAAGTGGGACTTTTCTTCAGTCTCTGTTGCTCTTTGAGAGTACTACAGTCAGAACAGTGCTTCCAATACCCAAATGCTGACCAGCCCAAGAATGTAAGCCAGAAATAAACCTGTTAGTTATATGAGCCCCTGAGCTTTGCAGGGCCTTTGTGACTGCTATAAAATTTCAGCCCATCTTTACTGCTAAATGTCCTTATTCTGCTACATCCCCTGACTGTATCCAACATCCTTTTGAGCAGCACAGAAAAAAAATGGAAAAAAAATTACTAAGGATTTGGAATTATTAGATAAAGAATATAAACAGATTCCAACAAAATTTGCTATAAAATAGTTTCTCATTGTTTTGAAATAAATTTCAATTAATGAAGACCTAAAATGAGGCTTACATAAGTCTGAAGCCTTTCTCAGGCAATTTAAAGATTGAGATTGGGGCTCATGTTCACGTGCTGTGATTAGTAATTCCTCCAGAGACCAACTCTGAGAAAGCCATGAACCATTCATGAACTTCCATTTATAGTCTGAATAACTTCCACTATGTTTTTCCCTCAATGTTCTCATATGGGCATCTGAGAGCTTTCAGGAGCTGTCAAAATCTCAAGGAACAAAGCAGCTTTTTAACCTAGAGTTTAAGAAATGAAGGAAAGGACTTCCCAATTATTGATCCATTACACTGTGTGAGGTGTTATATTTTTTACATGAACTCATGTACTAAGTTAGTGAAATGAGGGGAATATTGTTACCTTCATTTAACAGATGAAAAATTGAAACAATTGGCAATAAAATTTTATGCATATGGAAAGGGATACTAATCTATCTTGTGAAGCTGGGTATTAAATAAAAATTGTTGCTTATACTTTGCATGCACATCTGTGTTCAAATTTTCACCTCAAATGATCAATTACTGATCAGTATGATTGATAAAAACTTACACATTTAAAAATAGTTTCCTTACCCAGAGAATCATGATAGATAGCAGAGACCATTTTTTTTCTCTAAGAGGATCACCCAGTCATGAAATCAGCCAGGAATATAAATGAAAATGTAATAGTATATGCTAATACAGGCTAGAACTTCTATAAATTTTATAAATAATAAGGACCACATATATGACTGGGCAGAAATGAGTGAAAATTAAGATGTTTTGCAATTCAAGAATTTGACCTTAGGCCTCATTGACAGTAAACAGAAAAAGGCATAATATAGAAATTGAAAGTTATAGAATGAAAGATTTAAAACACACACACACACACACACACACACACACACATATATATATATATATATATATATATATATATATATATAAAATCTAGGAAATAGCAAGCACCAATCTGCCTGAACAATAGGTTTTATATCAATTAACTAATGATAAATAAGTGAAATCCGTGAACATTCAGTTTAGAAGGAATTATGAGGCTCTACCATTCTATTCACTATCAAGGAAGAACGATTCTAGTGAGACACAGTTATATATAGTTTTATGCACCCTTTCTTAAGATCGACAACAGTGATGTTCAATGCTTGCTACACATCATAAACTTGTAGGAAATTTGTTAAAAGCATATGCCTGTGGACTATCATAGAGCTACTGTGTCAGTCTTTTAAGATGAAGCACAGGTGTGGCAGACAGAAAATCATTGTGTCTTTTGCAAGCTAATAAAATTTTACTCCTTAACAAAAGGAGCATAGACTAATAATAACGTTGATAGACGATATTTTATATATCCTTAAATTTTATCTAATAGAACATGGGGAAAAGCAAGTAATTTTTGATTCCCGACAAACCCAAGAAAATTTAACCCAATCCCCATATCACAACCCCAGTTATATAAGTGGAAGTTGTGCAGTTATTTGGACCATAGCCCAAAGAAAGCTGGAGTAACCATCCATAGGTACTTTGAGATGTGCATCAGATATTCACTCATCTATTTCAAGAGGTATAATAAACTTGTCAGTCTCAAGAGATTTCCGGCAAACATAATATTCTCCATCTCCTTACTTTCTCGTGATGTTCTAATACCTAAGGAATTTCTTTACATCTTAGCACATCAGGCAAATGCCTCAAGGTCCTGACCCTTTTAGTCTAGGGTTGTACTAGTAATATGTTTTCTTGAAAGAATACCAGATTTATTATGCAAAGCTGAGGCTGAAAACAAGTGATAGATCATTCAGGTATTTGATTTTTAACAAACAGACCAAAAACATACAGCGCCAGAAAGATAGTCCCTTTAATAAATGATGCTGAGAAAGCTGTGTACTCACATGCAGAAGACTGAATCTACACTCATATATCTCACTATATACTAAGCTAAAATTAAAAGGAACAAAAATTTAAATGTTAAAATAGAAATAATCTATGGGAAGCTAATGTAAGTAACACCCTTGAAGACAGAGGCATAGACCAGGACTTTCTGAACAAAACCCCATTTACACAACAAATAATATGAAAAGAAGAAACAACTGGAATTATATCTAGTGCTTCTCGACAGCAAAGGAAATGATAATCAGACTGAAGAGACAACCTACAGATTGAGAATGATTTCTGGCTATTCCTCTGGCAGAGGGCTAACATCCCAAATGCTTCAGAACTCCAAAAAATTAGACTCTAGAAAATAAAAAATAAAAAAATAATAAATTGGCAATAAAATGAAAAGGTACTTCTCAGAAGAAGAAATAATGGCCAATATGTATATTAAAAATATTTAACATCACAGGCCACTAGAGAAATGTCAATTAAAATAACACTGAGATTTCATCTCACTCCAGAAAGAATGGCTCCCACCAAAAAATAACATAATAAAAAATGCTGGCAAGCATGCTGGGATAAAGAAACCTTTCTATGTTGCTGTTGGAAATGTAAATTGGTACAACCTCTATGGAACGCAGTATGGAAATTTCTCAACACTTAAAACTAGAAATTTTATTTAACTAAAGTATCTTCCCCAAAGAGTCAAAGACATCATACTATAGTGATGCATGCACACCTACGTTTATAGCAGCATAATTCATAATAGTGAAGTCTTAGAAATGGCCTGTATTCCAATCAAAAGATGAAGGATAAAGAAAATGTAGTATTTATTCATGGTGGAGTACTACTCTGCCATAAAGAAGGATAAACTTGAGATCTTGAAAGGAAACTAAATGCACCTTAAGACCATAATGTTCAGTGACATAAATCAAACATAGAAGCTTAAATGTTGTGTGAATTCTCTTATATGAGAAGCACAAAATATAAATAAAATGTAAGCAAGATAGATAATAGGAAATATGAATATCTTTTTCAAATGGGAAAGGGATAAAAAAAGGATAAGGGGCTAGGGAAAAGAAGGACAGCGAATAAAAAAAGAATTGAATTGTGTTACCTACATGTGGCAACTCTCCAACGAGTGCAGTCATTATGTACCGCAAACATACAGTAATAAAAAAACAAAAACTTTAAAAAAGATAAACAGTGACAGAACATTTACTTATGTTACAACCAGCCCAGCACTGAAGGAATTTTAGAAGATATATTTTGTGCTACCCTGTGATCTGCTTCTCCATTATCTCAACTTATTGACCTGACACCATCTCTTTAAGATGGGAATCACAGGCATAGCTGAAAGATCTTTTTGCTAGCCCCTGGTATTGAAAATTCTTGCCTCCAAGGTAAACATCTGACATCTCATATAACCTAGACCAAATTCAAAGACATGGAGCTTCTGTAGTCTCAGGCAATTCCATGCTCAGAAAGGCCCAGTGCTTGATTTAGAGAGCCTACTGTCTCTACCTTGAAATTCCTAATAATGTTTGAACAAGGGTCTTTACTCTTGGTTTTGCCCCAGAATAGTAAATTATATAGCTTATAAGAATGCAGTTGTGGTTAAAGTATATGGTGAATGTTTATATAAATAAATTTATTACAGTAAAAGGTACATGGCCATTAATCTGCCTAAAAATATTCCCTTATGCTTCAGACACTTTGCATCTTTCTTGACACTTTCTAAAATAGGTCTGTAAGTACCTTTACATAAGTGTCTTTGTCATGGTTTATGTCAGTGGCCCCCAAACCTCATGCAATTATGCATTTGTGGTTGGTTCATCGTCTGGCACTTGAATTGGTGGTGTGAGTGCTACACCTGCATAGGCATGGAGCCAGCACACAATGTAATGGCTGGAAGAAGGCATGTCTCTCTCTCTTAACTGGTTTCTGCCTTGCTGTTTGCAGCCGCCATGAACTGCGGCCCCGCCATGCCACCCTGCCTTGGAGCCAACTGAGTATGCACTGAAACCTCCAAAAACTGTAAGAAATAAACCTTTCCTTTCCTAACTTTGAGTATCAGGTATTTTGTTTCAGCAATGAGTAAAAAGTAACTAAAACAGAATCTGGTCTTTATTATGAGTGTAATTTCTTGGCTCCAGTGTAGAACCCTCCACCTACCAGCACAGCTCCTTCACCTGGCTGGCATAGACTTTCTAGCTTCCACCGCTGGCCTGTGGGCCTTCCCAGCCCAGATCCATAAAAAAGACTGGTGTGAGTCCTTCTCATGGGCTCTAGACCTCCAGTTGGACTCATGAGATGCATTGTCATGGACTCTAGGTCTTTGTCTGGACTCATGCAGGGCATTGCTGTGGGATCCAGTCTCTTGGCTGTATATTCTGGGTCTTTAGTGTTGTGGACAGATTTCCTGTGCTTTCTTGTGTTAACTCTGGGTGAACATCATAAATAATATTATAAATTCTGTGTCCTGATTCTAATTGTTCTCCTCACAACCCCTGACTACAACAGTCTTTAAGACCTGTGACAAAAAAACTACAGTGAATGATGCCACTGAGTGCCACTCAGCAGAAATGCAGCACCATAAAAACATCTCAGTGTGCCTTCGCCCACCTCATTCACCTCATTTGCAGCAAGTGACTTCGGACTCTTCCCCAATGATATGGAGACAGACATAATAGCACAACACCAATGAGAGAGGACTTCCAACACTGCTTCAAAAAGTGGCAAGAATGATGGCAAAAGTATGCTAGAAGTGAGAGATGTGGATTTGAGGAAGATTACTGGTAATGTGTTTTTTGCTATAATAAATTCTTTAAAATTTAAGCATCCATTATACCTTTAAATCACACCACATACAACAGGTACTCAAAGACCTTACAGCTTGACCATTTGATTGGCTTAATTCCAGTTTCTCTTTGCTTGCTATCATGTATACCACCTACACCTGAGAACAGTATGCCCAGCGTAATCTCCCTCAATAGAGCATTGTCAGCTGTGACTATTGTCTGCCTTTTGCTGAAGAATACATTTCTACGACTTTCATGGCAGCTATGCCACATTCTTGACTGAGATGGAGATCGCAGATGTAATGATTTCCTTTTTCCCTGCTTGAACGTTTTTACAATCTACAGCTAAGTCATTTCATCCCCTTTCCAGGCTTACTCTCACCCCAGGCTCTGTTCCTATTCGGAGAAAATTCAAAGAGCCCCAGGTCAGTGTCTTGTTCCATTGTCCCTGTGTTCTTGCTTTGATAACCTGCTTTTTCAAACCAACTCAAGCAAATTGGTCATGTACAACCTGCAGATTCTTTTTGGCAGGTGACAATAACCAGTAAAACTTAGCCATAAGCAAGGTTAGTGAGCATCACAATTCTTCGTTTCAAAATTATAATAAAACTTTATCTGGGGTGAAATTGTGCCAATACACCAATATTTACTAAATATATACTTAAAGGCAAGCAGGTATAATTCAGTTTGTATACTGTTTGACAAGCTCAATCAAATCGCATGTCTCTGCTTTTATTTGCTGTGGTTATACATTAAAAATAAAGATGTAGTATATACACACATAAAATATAAAAAAGGAATAAAGATGCAACTTTATTCTAAAAAAACAATTAAGAAAGCAAAGTATTCTAACTACTTAAAACAGAAGCATTTTAATGCAAGGAATTGGTTACATAGATACCAAAATAGCTAAAATGTCAAATCCAATAATGAGGCAACCCAGGGATTAATAAAAGGAAAATGTCAGTAACCTATTGGGCTGAAGGAACAATGGAAAACAGTGCAGCTGAGTAGCAGAAGTTAGAATAATTGGCTTGCTCCAACTTCCACCGCACTGGGAAACAAGATGAGCCAGAGCCACCACAGGAGAAGCCCCAGACCTCATTCAGTTCTTAAAGTCTGCTCTTCCATACGTGTACTGAGTCTGTAAAATATTTTATCCAATCCTCATATTATGAATAAATAATGTCAATGCTGATCCCTCATTTTGAATCTGTATTAATTAGTTAATTTTGGGGGTGCTGCTCAGAGATAAAGATCTCTAAAGTGCTTTAGTGGAATGTAGGATTCCTGACCGAAATGCCATCTGATCAGTGTATGCAATGTGAAGTGTTATTTAGGGCTGTTGATTGCTCATAAAATATTTCATAAATTAACAAATGCATGCCATCTCACTCTTTATATAATCATGTCAAAGTAAATGAAAAGACAGAATGATACCTCCCTTTACCTCTGCAGTAGGGGCCCTTAATTATTTCCAGCAATCTTTTTTACTTCGTCCTGGTATCTGTAGTCACAATTGACTGAGTCCCACTCATTTCCATGTATCTTGCTTCTCCACACAATGCAGCTAGTGTCTGCCTTAAAGAAGTTTGTCTGCATGGCTGCACACACAGCCATTCCTTCCTTTTGGACTTTGTTTTTGTTTCCCACCAGCCTGGATCATGGCCTATCTCTTCTTGATGCCTGTTCATACCTCACGTTCCTTCCACTTGGGGCTCTTTACCATGGAAAAATAACGTGGAAGGATTTGAATGAATGGAAAATAAATAAGAAACCACAAAACAGCCAGAAAAGAATGCAGACAGCCTGTAGATACTCTAAGAAACAAAGAAAAACATCTGACAGAAATATAACTGTTTGGGGAAATTTTAACATGCCTTTTTAGTGGTTTTTTTTTTTTAAGTTAATATGTGCCTAGAATACATGGTGTTTGCATTCACCTTAGGGAGTGCGTATATGTCCTTAAAATAGCTTGGTTCTTTTTATTTTCTTTTCCTTATAGTCTACTTCTGCTGGGGCCCACAAATTATAAATTGATTCTGGAGGATGTCCAAAAGAGGAGAAAAAAGAAATGGTGGAGTGCTGAGAATCAGCTACTCAATTTCTCCAGATCAAGGTGCCTGGAGCCTGGAAATGACAGCCCACAGAGAAATCAAAGGGACCTGAAGCCACACAAGATCCACAGGGATTCTCACAGAGCAGAAGAAGAAACTAGGACTCGCTGCTACCACAGGAATAGCTCACCTCCACAGACTGGAGGCCGTGTGTTGTGGCTCGAGCAGCTGGTGGGCAGGGAATGAGAGAAAGCAGCTTTGCTTCTCACTCTGAGACTGGGACCTGACCTTCACAGAGAGAGTCTTGCACTGTTAGAGGCAGCAGTGATAACATGAGACAATTTCCTAAGCGCACACCCCACAGATATCAGCTGGTGACCAGAGAGGCAGCCTTCTGGACCCACTAGCAGCTGAGATGAAATTCCAGTGCTGCCTTAAAGTGCTCCTGGGCTCCAACTGCAGCAGCAGGATAGCCTCAATGCCACTTCACTGCCAACATCCGGTAGTGGGATGAGGGAAAGTCTTCCTGCTACAATAGACAGCAGGCAGTTGGACAATAGGCTGAGGGCAACCCAGCTGAGGAAGTAGGAGCTGGAACCGAGGCTCCAATCCAACAAATGCCAAAAGACAGCCTTAGCCCTAGCTGCAAAGGAATAGAAGCAGCCCCCTGGGCTGCGGTGGACATGGACATAGCCTTCTCCACCATGGTCCAAAAGCACAAGCAAGCAAGAGGTCTTGGGTAAATCAAGGATATCATCCCCTATCCAATGACCAGCAGATAAACAGCCTTGGCTGCCACCAGCTCATGTAAGATGAGTCAATGATGTGGACAAAATCAGCTTCATATTTAGCACCAGTCCTACTGTGAACTTAGTAGAATTATTCAGTACAGATTCCAGCAGTGAATAGGGAACTAACACCAAACTAGGTGCACCAAAGGTATTTTTAAGTAATTTTTCTGTTTTTCTTTAGTTAAAACTTTTTTTAACATTTTAGTTGAGTTTATACAGGTTTTGACTTTTATTGTTTAGTTTATTATTTTGTGTCTTGCCTTTCTCTTTCCTCATGGGTCTTTCAAAATTCTCTGACATTTACAAGTGAATGAACACTGCCTCTAGTTTTTCTGTTTTGCTTCAAAATTACTCTGCTTTCTTTTCATTCTTTCTCTCTCATTCTTTCTCTCTTGTCCTTTTCTCCAGCTTTCCAAAGTTTGAGAGATCATTCTTAGTCCTCCAGTCTTTCTTCAGATGTTACTCTGCTTAGTCCCTTCTTCCTCTTAAGCGTTCCTTCCCCACTGGATAAAATCATCCCTACGGGGAAACTCACTGTATACAAAGTCTTGGTCTATGTTGTAGGTTGTTATATAGCTAAATATCTTGCTTCTATAGTTAGAGATATCAAATTAGCACTTACCACAGATTATCATCTTCCAGGCTCTACTCTGGGATATTGTTATTGTTAATTGTACTAATTTACCAAAGATGCCATACTTTTTTTTTGCTGAGACTCAAACTCAGTACCTTGCACTTGCCAGGTAGGCACTGTGCCACTGAGCTACATCTCCAGAAAGATGGCATGCTTCTTGTAATCAGTTGTTAACATCATATTCTTGGTATAATAATATTATGATAATCTGGGATCACAACCATCCCCACTGCCAAGCATTAAAGGAATGGGTTCTGATCCAAAGAGGTAGCAACATAGCATTCCCAATAAAGAGGGAAGATCGGATCTCAGGATAGACACACAGATCAACAACTAGTTACACCTGGAAAACATCTCAGAGTAACAGATACTTACAAGTCTTTATAAATAAGAAGGGAAAGAGGAGTTGAAGAGAGGAGAGGGGAATGGAGAAAAAAAAGAGGAACTAAGATACATAATATACAGGTACAAATTCCCTATGACAAAAGTGATCATTTGTTTTATTTGTTTTGTTTTGGTACTGGGGATTGAACTCATGACCTCATGTTTGCCAAGCAGGCACTTGGGCCTCTAAATACCACTAGCATACCTCACAGAGCCAGAGAAAGTATTCCTAAAATTCATTTGGAACCAGAAGAGATCTAGAATAGCAAAAACAATTCTGGACAACAAAGGCAAAGCAAGGGTCATCACAATCTCTGATTTGAAATTAAGATACAGCACTACTGTAATAAAAACAGCATGGTATTGGTAACAATGACAACAACAACAAAACTAAGGCTCAATAGAAAAGTTTAGACGAGACACACTCAGCCACTTTGTCTTTGACAAAGGGGCCAAACATGTTTCCTGAAAGAATGATAGCCTTTTTAATAAATGCTGCTGGAATAACTGGCTCTCTACATGCCCCAAACTAAAACTAGATCATATATATCACCATGAACTAAACTAAAATCAAAATGTATCAAAGATCTAAGTGTTAAAATAGAAACACTGAATCTACTTGAAGAGAGAATAAGTATGATTCCTGAAGGGATAGATATAGCCATAGACCTCATGAACAAAACCTCTTACTGTATGAAAAATTCTTGGAAGAATCAACAACTAGGAGCTCATTTTATTAAAAAGCTTTTGTGCAGAAAAAGAAATCACCAACAGAGTGAAAAGACCACCCATAGAGTGGGAAAAAAATCTTAGTCAGTTATTCTTTAGACAAAGGACTAATATGGAGAACATGTAAAGAATTGAAAAAAATCAGACTGCCAAAATTTAAACGCCCAATCCAAAAACAGGCATCTGAAATGAACAGATACTTCTCAGGAGAATAAATACAAGTGACATGAAAAGATGTTGAACGTTGCTGATAATTCCAGAGACACCAATTAAACTACTGGTGAGATTCTCTTTCATTCCAGAAAAAATGGCTGTTATCAACAAATTGACCAATAATGAATGCTGGTATTGTTGTTGGGGAAAAAGAATCACTTCTCCACTTTTGGTGGGAGTGTAGACTGCTACAACCACTATGGACATCAGTGTGGAGATTCCTAAAAAAAAACGCATTAGAATTTCCATTTGACCCAACTATTCCCCTTCTTGGTATCTCACCAATATAATTAAAACCATCACACCACAGAAATATACGTGCATCCATGTTTATAGAAGTACAGATTGTAATAGCTAAGTCTCGCAAACAGCCTAAATACTCATCAACTGACAAATGGATGAAAATGATGCTTTTTTTCTAATAGAGTACTACTCAGACATAAAGAAGGATAAACTTGAGACGTTTTTATCTAAATGGACGCAACTTGAAACCATACTCTTAAGAGATATAAATTGAATACATATGTATAACTATCCCATTGTCTCTCTGGTATGAAAAACTGAAAGTGTAAATAAGAACCAAAATGTATATTAGATGCTGTGAAATAGGAAGTAATTGTTCAAAGGAAAAAGAGAATTGCTGGGGAGGATGGAATGGAAAAGAAAAAAAATGAGGAAAAAAAAGGATAAAATGGAAACAAAGCTTTGTAAATGTAAATAAGGAGGGAAAGAGGGGTCCAAGAGAGGAGAATGAAATGGAGAATAAAAGACAAACTAAAATCATGTACAGGTACAAATTCCCTATGACGAATGTGATCATTATGCATACCTAAATTGTACTGATAAACTGAATTATAAAAGAACATTAGAGGATTCCAAGGCTGTCGTTGCCTGGCCCTGTGAGCAGGTGTGGGGTAGGAGAAACCCCCACTTTTTCCTCCACCACTGAGATCTTGATGGTCAATGAGGTTGAGGCATCCACAGAGCAGGACTGATCTGCTCAGGATGATATGGAGAGGGCACTGGTGCCTGGGTGTGGGAAGGACTTCAACTTGTTTCTTTTATGATGCTAAACATGCGCTTTCCACCATTGCTTCCATGCTTTTCAGGAAAAGTACCCTCCCTTTTCCCCTGCAGTTTTCACTAGAAAAAATAAAATTTGGCCCACTGGAGACTCTTGATCTTTTCCCATCCTCAGGTACTGATCTCCGATACTCATGAATGTAAAGGAACATTCAGATAATTCCTGTGTCAAGAGAGTAATTCCAAATCTTTGTGTTAAAGCCAATCAGACATAGAAAACTTATATTTAATGCAAGCTCATTTTAATCTGTTAGAATGACCCTCTTTATCCCATTTCTCTTTTGCCTTGAACTTTACTTAGCTTTCAAATAATGTCAGTATGAAGGTATGATTTTGCTTAGTAACTTCTTGTCTATTCTTTTTTTCTTTCATATTTTTTTTGAGACAGAGTCTTGCTCTGTACTCTAGGCTGGACTTGAACTCACTATTCAGCCCAGAATAGCCTTCTCCTGCCTCAGGTTCCCAAGTGCTGGGATTATAATTCTGTGTTGCCATGAATGGCTTCTTGTCTATTCTTTATTTTCTCTTTGTGGATTATATTTATATTTTTTAATTGAAATAGTAGTGTTAAATTGTATATTATTGTTACTTGAAAATTTCCAAGCCATACCAAACTGAAAGGAAGACTCTTTGCACCAAAGAGATAAGAAGTCACTGTTTAATTTTTACTCCAGCAGATCATTGGGCCTTCAAGTCAGTGGACTGTTGAGGATAATTCCTCAAAGACAACAGTGCTGAATTTAGGAAGAGTTTAGTCTATGTAGAATTTAGAAGTGGGAGGTACAAAGCAAGTGACAAAACGTTACATAATTGGTTACATACATTGAGTCATATATTGACAGACAGGTGAGTCTAGAGACAAAGGAATTGTTTATCATAATACAAAACACTTCCAGAACAAGGGGGCATAAATCTTTACAGAATGAGTATAGTTGAAGGCATTACCACATTATAGGAACATTCTGGAGTGGGGCCCGTGAGTTAGCCCAGGGTGCCTTAGGTATAGACTGACTCAGTGTTCAGCAGAGGTGTGCAGCTAGCTGTAGACACTGTCAAGGTCAACTGAATTCAGCAGAAAGATCAGAATAGAAACTTGGTTAGAGACTTCTAATTGATCACGAAATATCTGTAAGTTTGTTATCTTATAAATGTGTCCCTACATTATAATTGTGCCCCAACATTGCAACTAAACATGATTTGAATTTTAATAATGTAATCTGATAATATGTTCATCATTTCAGCATTTTGGTATAAATAGCTTCTATAGCATTTGGTATAAATAGTTTCTAAGCCCCAAAAGCAGTACTGTAAGCAAAGTTAGGAGGTGTGCCTGGAATTTCTCTTTCCTTAGGAAGACACAGTTTTTATTTAATTGTTAACAGATCCCTAAAAGACAATATGATCTAGAGATGTTCATTGACAATTTAATGAGAATAGATAACATCAAGTATATAAATAAATTGTATGCACTTTGCTATTGTCACATTTAGTTTCACTTCAGTAATATGACTTAGGCATCCTTTTTGTACACTTCTCTGTTTTTATACTTCTCTGTATTCTCTTTTCCTGGCTTTTTTTTTTTACTTTTCTTTCTTTTTTTTTAGTGCATGACTGTGATACATAATGATGCATTCATCATGGGGAGGTGGGAATATACACACAGTCAGTGTCTTCCCCAACTCCAGCCTGCATTGCAGAAGTCACTTCCAGTCACTTTCACACTTTACAATAATTGTGGACTTTTAATGAGGCCAGCACTGCCCGTCTGGTCCCTTGTTTCTCCCAGGGGTCACTGACCTTGTATTTGTGGACACATGTTCCCCTCTTGGGGAGCTGGGATCAGCACACCAGAATGCTCCCTTTTTTTCTCTGCATTATTGTCAGTTTCTCCAGTTTCTCTGTGATTTCTAATTTTCCCACTGGCTCTTTCTTGATTCCCAGTGTTCTTTTTTCCCTTTTTACCTTGCCAAGTTGTTGTTTTCCAGGTGTTGGAATTCTAGGTCCTACAAAGGCTGTCATACGCTGCCAGATTTTACCTCAGCGTCATCAAAGCCATCTGAATCCTTGTGGAAATGAAAAGAAATAATTTTTGTTTTCATTGGAAAATAATAATTTTATGTAGCTGTCAATATATATTCAAATTTTGTAGGATGGATAAATTAAGAAGATTCCTCACCACACTGATGATTTTTGTGATGGAAGCATTTAAAATAAACTATTTTAGCAACTTGCAATAGCTCACTGAAACATTCCTCCTGTCAACCTGAAATTATGTACCCTTTGATCAACCTTTCTGCATCCTGTCTGTCACTTTTAGCTTCTGGTAACCATCATCCTACTTCTGAGTTTTCCTGTGTATGTTATATATTTTTTAATGTGTCTTTAGAGAATTTGAGGATACACCCTTTTTTTTTCTGTACCGCTCTTTTTGTAAAACATATGTCGGTGTGAGGCAGGACATAGAAATGTGGCCAGCTGGCTCAGCAAGCGCGCGTGACCATGGAGATCCAGGAGACATGCGCTCAAGTGCTGCACCTGGAACGAGCCAGAAAATGCTATCTCTAGTTCTTCTTGGCAGATTTACGCAGGTTTTCTCCAGAGCATCCTGCATCTGACAGCACCCAAAGGAGTGGGGATACAAAAGAAGCCACCACTAAACTCTTGTCCACAGTGCTGTCTCTTTCACTGTGCTCTGCTCTTACCATAGAGAATATATTTCTTTTCCTACTTTTAATTGGCCTATATTTTCTCTGCAGAGCACATTTCTTTTCCTGCCGTTCAATATGCAAATTTGTGCCAGAATTTTCACTTGTCTTGACCAATTCTTTGTTTAGGACAGAGGGAACATAGAAAGCAGCAGTAGAAAGAGATCCCAGAACACCAGAGTCTGCTAACCTATTTGGGAAAGCCAGCAAGGAAAAGTTAAGACCTTTTAGGCATGGTTCTCTCTCTCTCTCTCTCTCTCTCTCTCTCTCTCTCTCGCTCTCGCTCTCGCTCTCGCTCTCACTCTCGCTCTTTCTCTTTCCTCTCTCTGTATCTCTGTATCACTTTCTCTTTCTGAAGTCCATGGACTTAAGCCAAGAAGGACTAGTTTAATATTTTTCCCCTCTTTTGCTCTCCTCGGAAAACCCCAATCCCCTTCTAATCATTTTCTCCCACTTAGGATTTCATTTGCCAGATGGTTCAAATCCTTTAACTTATTTTCTGATGTTGACTGTTAGGGAGCAGCAGTTCCACAGCCAAAAGTATTTCATATCCCATCCTATCTTTTAGCTTGGTGTGACTGATATTTAGGTGGTTAAATTTCCAATGACATGGAAGCACAAATGCTACTTGTTGTTTTATTTTAAGCCTCACTAACCTGGAATAGATATCTTTTTTATTTTCCCCAGTTTGCAGCTCTAAACTTGAAAATGATAGCCAGAGTTCTGGCAGCCATCTGGGACCATCAGAACATGGGCGACATCCTATTGTAAGGCATGATTGTCCAGAAAAACAAGATAAAACAAAGACAATTAAAGGGGCTGGGAAGTTCCACTGTCTGTGTGTCCAGTTTGGAAAACCAGGGCACTAATGGTGGAAATCAAGTCTGTTTTCAGAGGTCTGAGATCGAGGAAAATCAATGGTGCACATCTTAGTCTAAGAACTCAAGTAACCTGGCAGAAAGGAGAAGAATCCTCTTTTCCACTGCTTTTTGGTCCATTAACACCCTTGATGGATTTGATGCTGCTCACACACTTTGGAAGAGAAATTCTCTGTCACTGAACCCAGCAATTCAAATGCTTGTCTTCCCCTGAAACACGTTGAAGGCACACCAGGAAAAAATGCATGTTCTAGTCACTCCATGGCTCTATCACAATAGCACAGAACATTAACCATCCCATCTACAAATGGCAAATTGCTGAGTTGAGAAGTCCCTGGGCCATGATGAGTTTTGCAAAGTCATCGTATGTTTCATAGATTGCTTGATTCAGAATTTGTTTTAGGTGAGTGAGAACTAAAATTTGGCATTTTAAAAAATAAATACAATTTTGGTTTAATCTTATTTACAAATGTATCCAATTCTAAATTGTTATAAGCAGGTTGACTTTAATTTTACCAGATTAAGCAAATACTTATTTCACAAAGGTTAAATTAGAAATATGAAATTGAAGAATTTGAAGCAAAGAAAGATTAGGCAAAAAGATCAAGTGTGTGATAATTAGAAGAGTCCAAGAATGAAGTCAGGAACAAAAACTATGGTGGTGGCAATTTTTGATTATACAGAACTCTCAGTTTCTCCTTTGTGGACTGAGTAAGAGGGGTCAATCATTGTTAGTAGAGGTTTATTGTACTAACTTTTTGCCCATGTTCTGGAGTAATCTGGAAAATCATTAGATATCTCAGAAATCTCTATGTAAGAAATGTGGCACACTGAAAAAAAAGTTCTTATTTTAGACAATTCAAGAATTATATTAGCCGTGCAACATGCAATGAGTTATCCTTTACTTATTTTATTTTCTGAAAATCCTTGTGATTGTAATAACTATCTTGGAGGTTTTAATGAGAATCTAATTAAGCAATATCTGAAAAAAAACATTTAGTAAAGGGCTACAACGTCATCGCACAGATATCAGTTACTTGCTAATTGCAACATTTGACATGTACGTACCAACAGACAGAACATGGAATTGATGGAAAATCTGAAGGAGAATGAAGAGCATTTATAGCTTGTGATATCATTCCTTTCAATAAGGAGAGAATTTTTGAAGCAAAAGCAGCCATTCCAAGGCACATCCTGGATCCATCCTTGTTCAGGTAGCGGGCAGATGATTCTGACAATGTCCATGGCAACATTCTGAAAGGGTCAGCTTCCCGAAATGAAGCTGAGCAGAAGGGATTCTAGTTGATCCAGCAGCACTCTGGCAGTATTGACATATGCAAAAGGGTTTCTATTCATTAACCAAGAGATGACAAGGCATGAATTTCCTGAGCAATTGTGTTCCTTGCCCTGTTCGACACTGAAGGGTGACTGCTGTTGTCCATAGGTATCACTGGAAACTCCTCAGTTTAAGATCCAGTGCAATCTAATAAATTAACAAAAACAAAATGATTCTTAAAATTATTCAGTGTGGAAACAGAAAACATCCAAGCATCTAAAAGGAGGAAATTTGACAGGAGAAGTAGCACTGGAGATAATAAGAAATTCCAATATCCTACTAATCCTTCATCATCTAGATGGAGTTTAATTGCTGTAACTGTAATGCACTGTTTTCCTTAGTGCTTTAGGGCTTGTTAGATGAACTGAGAGTGGGCACATTATATGAAAGTCATAATGACATCCAAACACTGAAAGGAAGCTAACAGTGTGGTCCCTAAGGGGTTTTGAGAGAACTGTGGACAACTATTTGACTTTTATTATTCAGCTCAGCTTGCATCTGAATCCCACAAAGGGCAATGTTGGTAAATAGCAAACATACAGAGACCAACTGACCCATCAGAAAAATGACTTCCCATGACCCATCCCAAGAAAAAAGACTTTCCATGATCCATCAGTCATTTTGCTTTGATATTATTTTCCAGATGCACCAGTTCCTTCCTATTCAGAGTTCTGAGCATTCCTGCTGCTCCATTTCAGTACTGTATTGAGTATCTCTCTGGGATAATTTGTATTGTGCCAATCAACCTTTACCAGTACTGCTTGGGTTTTATATTTACTCATATGACATTTTCTGTTTTTTATCTTTGTAAACTTGAGATTTGTCTGCACATATTAAATGTAATCTTTCTTTAATGTACACTAGTTTTATTGCTTTGTTTATGGTTCATTATACTTTAGAGGGGGTTTCTTTCTTTCCTCATAGAGTGTCTTTATGTCCTTCCCATAAACATGAGGCATTTCTTTAATCAGGGCAGAAATTTGGCTAAAACATCCAGAGAACATCCTCAACATTTTTCTCTGTGCCTTTTTACCTTTGTCCCACTGTCTCAAAGTAGCTATGAACTGTTTCATCTGACACTTTTGACTGTACAAATATGTAAAATAAATGCATAGATGAAAACTGAAAGCAAAAAAGCATTTTGTGCTTTACTTTTAAAGCCACAGGAATAACTAAAGTTCATTCAGCTTCTGCCTCAGAAACACGTTCTATGTCCTTTATATTACTGTGTGTTACGGTTTAGATCTAAAATATCACCCTTTTAAAATGACCACAGGATAAGATAACTGCATGTGTGTTTAAGTGTGTAAGATAGATGACCACATTACTGTTTTTGTTAGAATGTTGAGCAGAACCCTTAACAGTCTCATTGTTTGAATGTCTACTTTGTATGTTTTAACTTTGTAACTTGAACAACTATTTCCAATGATGACAGTATGTAATTTATCAAGTGGCGATTTCTTAGTATTTTTTGTTTCTTTGTTGTTGTTGTTGTAGTTGTACTTTTCTTCTTTCCCCTTTGGAATTCGGTATTGTTGCTACCCTCTTTCTGTTTTGTTTAGTTGGGTTTTTTTTTCTTCTTCTTCTCTTTAAATAAAAAAATAAAATAAAATAAAATAAAATAACATAAAATAAAATAAAATGACCACAGATGGAATTTTTGGAAGTTGATTCAATCCTGGGAGTGCTATCCTCATCACTGGGTTTATCCTTTGATAAATCCATAGCTGAATGTGTTGTTAAAAATTATGACCTAAAAAAATAGTGTGGCCTGATCTGAAGAGATGTGTCACTAGGACCATGACCAGCAACGGTGCATTCTTGCTCCTGGCTCTCTGAACTCACTCTCTCTGCTGCTTAGCCACCACAAGTTAAACAGCTTTGTTCTGTCATCCCCTTCCACCATGCCATTTCTGGCTTGGAATCAAACAACCATGGACTAAACACCACAAACCATGAGCCAAATAAACATCTTCTCATTAAATTTGTGGGTGTTGCAACTTTGTTTCCACAACAGAAAAATGACTAATATACTGTCTGGTTAGGGTTCTTTAGTTTGCAATAAAGAAAAGAAAAAAATCTAGCTACCAAGGACTGTGGCATGTGCTTATAATTCTCATCTGGAAAGCTGAGGCAGGAGGACCATAAGTTCAAGTCCAGCCTAGGTAACCAAGAAAGTTTCTAAGACTCTTTCAAAATATTAAAAGGGGATTTGGGGATGTAGTTCAGTGTGAAGGCCTTGTGATCAATCCCCAGTACTGCAAAATAATAGTTTTAATGATATTAATGTTAAAGTTATTATTATATACTGTTTCATTGAGTTGAAGAGTTAGCAAGTTGGTCTTTCTTTAGATTTACCTTACTCTACATGTTTGGTATGCTTAATTATACATTTCTTCATTTCACAGGTAAGCTTGCTATTCCATTATTCTCAGTACTGGGCATGACAAGCCTCTTTAATTGCAAAGAAGATCACTAGAGGCTTTATCTTTATATTATTTGTAGTCCCTTATACAAGGTAATCTCAAAGAAAAGTTTTATGTAGGTGTAGCTATCTAAACCAATTGCTGTGGCCACTTTGGCTTGTATTCTTATTGACTAGGGCTGGATGACTTGCCCAGTGTGGACAGGGTCAGTCCTATCCAAATTTCATGAAATATGTTCCCAGTAGGAAAAAACAATTCTGTTATGAGTGGGGGGAAAGGAGATATTGGGTTAGATACAAACACATATATCCTTTACCTCTTTCAGCAATATAATTGAATCTCTGTGACAGCTTTGTGAAGGAATTATTGTTATTAATTTAACAAAATAAAACCTTAAACTCAGAAAAGTCAACCCCCTTACTGTTGGTGACATGTACTTCGCTTTTGGTTTGTGCAATGTTATGGATGTATTTCCCACTGGACCTTTAACTGCCTTGATCAAGTATTTAGTCCATTAGACAATCATTAAAGTAGGCCCGATTCAAACATTCTCTCCCGTCTCAGTCCTTATTCTCAGCAGACTCAATGGCATGATACTTTTCTGCAATAGTAGATGCTGTTCACTAGTAAATTCCTTAAGTTTGTCATTCTGCCAAAAGGTAACTACATTTGTATAATCCCCTTTTCTTCTATTTAAACTAAAGAGAAAGCTCTTCTCCCCTTGCAGGCCAACCTTGCACCAATATTTTGTATTCTGTCCCCTTTAAATTTCACTCAACAATTAGTTTCGTTTCTTCTATTTTCAACCATACCACTGTCACCTCAGTAGCATTTAAACTCAGACTTTCAATAATCTTGCTTTTCTTCATGTACCCATCTACTTTATGTGTCACTTATCAACTAGAATTTTTCAGTTTTCTATATTTAGTGACTCTATTTCTTCTCTCTGTATTCCTCAACTTGCTACCATCTGTCTTCCAACTCCATCAGTATTCCCAGAAAAACTTGTGCTAAGGTAATCAATGTCATGTGTGTTGATAAATGCATTGTATTCTCTCTTCGAGAAGGTATGATGTCTGATATTAATACAGCTTTCAACACAGTCATCTGTACTCTGTGGAAACTTACAAATTTGAAGTTATTCAGACCTTTGTCTTAATGTAGCTTCTCACTTTACACATCCTCACTGGTTTATCCCACATATGCCAGTGCATTAAATTTACTATCTGTTAATGGCTTTCCTGAATGTAGGTGTCCAACCGCTTAGATGCCTGTGACCCTCTAAGCATTCTAGACATCCGTGTCTAGCAGCCGCTTGGCTATCTCTACTTGACTACTTGAAAATCCCTTTTGTTTTATCTCGTCTAATAGTGAGATCTGAACTTCTTGTCCCTAAAATAGGTATTGCCCTAATCCTGTACAGTTCACAAGTGAAACGTGTCTCTATCCAGTTTTTAAAGCCAGAATACAAATTGTTTTCTAAACTCCCTTGTCTCTTTCATAAGCCACATTTAACCTATGAGCAAGACTTGTTAGTTGCAGTGGAAAACTGTATCTTGAATTTGCTTACTTTCCTCTCCTTGCTTCTGCATATGTAGCCATGCTTTACCCTCCCCTGCTTTGTCAAAATATTTTCTTGATTCCCTGCTTATGTTGTTAGATCTCATAGTCCACTTTCTACACAGCAGAATAAACAATTTTCCTTAAATCCAATCATGACATATTTCTGTGTATACTCTCCTTTCCCAAGTAACGTCCAGGAGGTCACAGTGTTCTAAAGGTCCTTTGTAATGGCACCACTGGCTTCCTCTGCCATCCCTCTAGACGCATCATTCACCATTCCTGTCCCTGCTCTCCAGATTCAGATTTCCATGATCACATCATGTTCCTTTTATAAGCAATGTTTTGCTTCCAATGCAACTTGCCTATTTCCTAAAGAACCTATTAGATGCTCATATTATGCAGTTATGGATTACTTTGTTTTTATGATATGCTACTGTACTTGCCTGCCTTATCAGTCAGAGTTTATCAGGAAAACAGGCATCACTGCAAGTAATTTCAGAAGAAAGAGATTAACACAGGAAATTAGGTGCTGACTAATCAGAAGAGGTGACGGTATGAAAGTCAAAGAGGCAACTAGTAGATTTCAAATTCCTTTTGGATTTTCAAAGATGGAACACTTGCTACTTCTCCATAAGTAGAAAGCAACAAAGAATTAGTCAACGTGACCAAAACTGCCATTTGTTTACTGAGATCAGACACTCCTGTGGAAATGCCTACAACTTGGAAAAAAATGCATACTAAGGCTTCTGCTCCTCTCTGCTTTGGAAACAGGCAGATGTAGTTTGCATGGCATAAACTGTAATTTGTATCCTTCTCATAAATGGGCTTAATTTAGTTCCTAGGACTCCAGTCCTCGGGAGAAGAGAAAGAGATAAAAATGTTGCCAGGTTTCAGTACTTCAGGCTCTTTGGTTTTAGCCCTTATCTAAACTGAGCTCTACTTGAGTAAGGGACCTTTCCTTATTTGTTTTCCCCTCCGGATTGTTTTCCACATTCCTGGCTTAAGGAATGTTGATGTAGCTGAAGAATAATGAGGTTTTTCCACCACATAGATACATTAGAAACGTTCTTGTGTGTAAAGTGAAAGTTAATTACGGCCCGGCTTCCGTTGTAAATAA
>PVJX010016535.1:0-39995 GCA_004027295.1 Dolichotis patagonum | reverse complement strand
TTTCACAGTCCACTTAGTTCATGTTAAAAATACTGAGTGAAAAAGCAGTAAAAATCTATAAAATCTTGCACATTATCATCTGTGTAACATAATCATTCTGCAGAATAATATAGAATTCTAAATTAAAGACAATGCTTAAATCTACCATACATAAACTTTCATGTATACAAGAAAGTAGGCAAAATGATGCTCTTTATAGTACCATTATATTACTAAAGAAATAGAAACAATTTTCCAACAATCCAGGAATGGAAGAGTATATTTATTATATTTGATGAGCTATTACAGAGGTATTCAAATCAATGTATTATATATAAATGACTGCAAAATTTATATTAAAATAAACAGTGATGTTCCGAAAAGATACATACTGTATTGCATCACTAATGAATTACTTTTTAGTATACCTGTTTTGAAAATTTATTAAAATATACATGGAAACTTCAGAGAACAGCTTCATGAGATTCTATACCAACAGCACAAAGGGAGAAATGATCAGTGAATGTTTAGCTACATCTGTAACTTTTGGAACATTTTTCAATTAGAGAATTTTAGAAATTAAAAAGTTATTTGTGTAAATCAAGTACACTTTTTTTAAAAGTTATTTTTGCCTTTTTGAGACAGGGTCGGGCTATGCAGTCTAGGTGGGCCTTGAACTCTCTTTTAGCCCATGTAGCTCTCATATTCACAGTGACCCTCCTTTCTCAGCCTTCTGAGTGCTGGGATCACGGGTGTGCACCACTATGCCTGCTAAGTATGCTTATTAATGATACATAACATTTACCTTTGCCTAGGTTGCTCAGGTCTTATGTTGAAGACACATGAGCATTAACTAAAATTAGTACTAATTTGGGATTAGTAAAAATTTATGTGCAACACAAAGTATATTCATATGTGATATTGTCTGTGAAGTAGGGTATTTGATAATATGTGTGAAGTAACCCTCCAGTCAGCCAGGGATGAAGGCTGTACACTGGACTTGCTCAGGAACTCGCTAATTGATCCTTCACCTAAGAGCCATGGTTTCCTTTGAAATTTAAATCCAACCAAATCAATGGAGTACTACTCAGCTATAAAGAATGATCACATCGAGATATTTATAAATAAATGGACACGACTTTTGACCATTCTCTTAAGTGAAATAAACCAAACTCACAAGGGTAAATACCATATAATTTCCCTAATATGAGATTTGATAAGAGTATATAAGGCTTTATGGTAAGCATGAGGCCCCATCTCATAGCTTCGAAGTCTTTCAAAGTTTTAAATCATCAGTTGGTATGGTGTTATCCTGTTTTGTTTGACTATATCATACGTGATGATATGAGCAGCTGTTTTGAAGAAAACATTATGACAGCTATTGCTGATTTAATATTATCCTTCTTAGAAGTCCTACCATGCTTTTTTTTTGTTCTATTGCCATTGGTTCTATCTACCACATTGCGTCTCATTGGAATTTGAATATGTGTGATAGTTCAAACAAATTTTTTTCTTTTTTATCAAAAATGAGATATTATAATAAGCATTGATCATTTTCTGTTATTCGCTTCAGAAAGCCCTGGAATTCTTTCACTATATGCATGGCTTTATACTATTGTGTTATGTTTGATATTATTGTAATTGAAACTATGCTCAACTATAGCACAGTAAGAGATATGGTGTTAGATACTGTTGATGTCCAGTTGACTTAATGTAAAGTACTGTGTTGCCTATGTTGTCCTCTTCTGATCTGCTCTGTACTGCCCCCTTTTGTTTTATTCTCTTTTAAATAAAAAAAAAATAAGTTCTAAATCCAACCAAATATTTAAAGACCTGTATTTGGAAGGTAAATTAAATGTATATATGTTAAAATTATGAGATTACCATTGTTTATTGGAAATTATAGACAGTTATGACTATAAGACATACATATTGATGATTAGAGATATAACTATTTGAATACACTCAGTGATGGATTTTATACCTCTTAACTGTAAATTCATTTGCCCAGTATTTGAAATCAAGGGCTAGGATTTTACAGAAAACATAAATGATTATCTTCCCCTGAAGTCAAGGAATTCAGGGTACTTTTCTCTAAGTTTTATAAGTGTGTGTCAAAATTGAATTAGATTCACTGAGTATGAAGATTATGATGCTTATGATTATGTTTAGATTAAAAATAATGGAAGGAGAGGAGGATTCATTTGTGTTAAAAGAAAGAGATGCTCTGAGGTGCTGGTGTTTTAGCTCTTGACTGGGTGAAATTCCACAAGTGTGTTCTATCTCTGTGTCTTTATGATTTCTGCATGGTTTATATGTATACCTTGCTTCAGTATAAAAGAAACTCTGTGAAATCTATATTTTGGAAGTTCAAGGAACAAATTTCAGGAAAAGTCAAGCTGATGAAGTAGGTATTTTCTATAATATGAGTGTGAAAAGTACCATGATATCAAAAGTCATTAAATCTATTATTTCATTCTTTGAAGCCCATAGATAAAAAACCCAACATGAAATGAAACAATCTGAAAAGCTTCTCTAGGGGCTTAGTGAATACAAGGAAAGTATACTTCCAAGTTTCTTCTGCTAAAATGTTAATGCCAACATTTAATCAAGCATAGCAGCTCTCCTTTCAGAGATTCCAATCTTTATTGATCATGGGGGTGAAATGTGGACTTTTCAGTATTATCTGGGTGTAGAGATTCCATATGTTGTCCTAAAGTATTCACTTCTTGACTGAACAAGTACAAGACAGAGTGGCAATTAAGGCTGCAACACGGAAATGAGTGTTACTCTACTTCCAAATACACAGATAATGCGGAGCTGCAAACGGCCAGAGAGAAAATCTGGATATGAACTAATGACAACAATTACCAACTTGATGCCTTTTGTGAAAAGCTTTATGAATTTTCATTTTATCTTCTTTCAAAACCACTTACCTTAAATGTAGCTTAAATTAGAGCCAGCTATAATGTATCAGCCATTTTCTGCAGTGTATTCCCAGAGTACTTTTAATGGAGGTCATGGAGAATTTTGTCCCTTTATAATTTATACTGACTTTTATGTGAAATGTGCTTGGTTTGCTCTAGAAACTATGTGTGCTATGAATTTATGTAACTGATACCTTAGCTGAGTCCTTTATGATATTTTAAAGGATCAGTATCAATACATGCCTATGGTAGCCAACAAAAGAAGAGAAATCTTGCAACAAAGAAAGCTTTTTCAGTGTGAGATAAAATATTTAGCTGCAATTGAAAAACTTCGTATGAAAATTAAAATTACTAAAATTTATGATGTAAAATGTAAAGAATACATTTTATGTACTGAGATTTTAAAATCAAGACAAAGCCCAAACATGAAAAAAATTAGCATTAAGAATTAATATGCCTAGTGAGAGAAAACTACAAAAATAAAATGTGTTTCACAAAAGTTTCTGCAGGAGAGTGACCAACAGTCAGGCAGTAGTTAACTGAGAAATGAATGTAATTGGCCAATTTATGTGAAAAATATGCTTATTTTCACAAAACTTGAAAAAAATAAAGTGAAATGTCAGATTTCTTCTGTTAGAAAAAGATTGATGACATACACTCCTGAGAAAATAAAATTTATTGATAAAAGTATATTTTGGGAACATTTATAGTTAAAAATAATCACACATTTTCTCTTAGCACTTCTAATTGTAAGAAAAACATTCAAGGAGAAATTGTACACTTGGGAAAAAATTTGCCAAAAGATAGTGATTTTTATGAGTGATAATCACATTAAGTATAATAAAGAAAAAAGTGAGAACTCCCCGAAGAGTGAACAAATGAAAATCAAAACGCTTTCTTCCAGGCACCGAAGGTCTGTGCCCTCTGCTTCAGTGCCCTTCTGGCTATGCCCGGCACCACCGGCCTCCTCACTTCTCCCTGTCTCTCTGCGCTAAGCATTTCCCCCAGTGTGCCGAATATTTTCCTAATCAGTGCATCATGTAGGGTGTCTTCACCTGTTTATTGAGTGCTTCAGTTTTCTGTTTTTGTCAGTCTCTATGCCAGGACTATCTGTCTTAGTCACCATAATATTTTAGGAATGACTTCTTTTTATTTGACATTCAATCTCTTTTTATCTTCTGTATTTTGAGTACGGTGAAGGCAGGGACCACCTTGATATTTCTGACCCTGGGTGTCTCCCTAGCACTTAGCAGGATGACTAACACCTATTAGGCACCTATGAAATGCTTGATGAATTAACTACTGAGATTACTTTGTTTCTATACATATAATTCATCTTATTCATCCACTATAATGATAGTACGTTCAACAATTCACCCATTAAAATGATGTCATAGCATATTTAATGACACAGAAAAGTAGAACTACCTAGAATCATTTGTTTTTCTACACATCCCTCCTTAACTCTTAAGTCTCAAGAGAACCATCTGCGTGGAAACCATTAGGACTAAGTATGGGTTATATCTTTAGTGCCACTGAGGTCAGGGATCACAAGAAGCTAGGGGCTGCTGCGTAGCCTTTAATATTTTGGACTTTAATTCTCCCCCCTGCCGGGCTCTAATATAGCTTTTTTATGTCTCTCCTGTCCTTTCTTTCCTGAACTCCCTCAGCTTTTTCACTGCACTCCTTGAAAGCTGACATCAGTTATCAGAACTCTATAAACCCAGTGCTCCTTGTTCGCTTGTCCTAGTGAACACTGGATTTCCTTTGATTAACTGTCCCACAGCAGCCCTCTGAGCCATGCTTCCTGCTCCTGTCACACCCTTCATCCCCTTGGACTGAAAGTGGAATAGATAGTTTCTCTTTATTATTTTGAGACTGTTTCTCTTCCCAAATGCCTTGAACTTTGCAGCTCTGGTCATTAGACCTTACAATTCCATACTCTTCAATTATCTACCAATCTCCATCCGTGCCACCCTTATTTGTACCCTGAAGATTTTATGCCTAGATCCTCCCCATACTCCCCTCTCCCTGTGTTTGTGTTCTAGATAGAGTAAAATTTATGACTGAACTAATTAGCATTCTCAATTTGAAATACCTACTCTCAGCCAAAGACCTCTGAACTTTCCAGCTTGCATTTTCCATTTCAACCTATTAATTTCTAGACCCCACTAGGAAGTATTTATGCAATCTATCCATTGAGTTTTCTCCTTACTTTCAATTCCATCACTCCTCCTTATAATCTCTTTTTGGTATTGAATTGAAATGATGGTTTTCTTCTTGGTTTTTGTGTTCTCAGATGTCACCAGCACATTCCTCACTTAGCTCATGGTATACTTAGACTGAGGGGGCAAAAACTTGAAGGGGTAGACTAAAACTTTGAACAGGTTTGCTACCACAACAGCCCCATCCACATGTACTTGGACATTGTGCCTTTTTCTCCAGTTTGGCTTTTAAGTGTTTCTCTTTGAGACCAACCCATTACTAATGCACCCTCCCTGATCATCTCACTTCAGCAGTCCTCCATTCTTTCCAGTGTATTTTTCCTTCTTTTCTACTGCTGTAGTCAGGGATTGTAAAGACAGCAATTAGAATCAGGACATGGAGTATAATATTTTATGATGGTCACCCAGAGTTAACACAAGAAACTGCAAGAAATCTATCCACAACACCAAAGACATAGAAAATTAAGCCAAGAGCCTGGATCCCACAGCAATGTCCTGTATGAGTCCAGATGAAAACCTAGAGCCCATGACACTGCCTCCCACAAGTCTAACTGGAGGTCTAGATCCTAGGAGAAGGACTTATGCCAGTTTCTTTTATGGATCTGTGCTGGGAAGGCTCAAAGATCAGTGGTGGTAGCTAGAAAGTCTATGCCAGTGGGTGAAGGACCTGTGCTGGTAGGCTGAGGGTTCTATACTGGAGCCTTCTGCTGAGAAGTCATGCTCAAAAGAAAGACCAAGGCTGTCCTGAAAAGCACCACAGCCATCCACAGTGACACAGAGGCCCTGAGCTCCTCCAATGATAAGCACAGTGGAGTACATGTCAGAAAGCCAGCATGAGGAGTTTGTCCTGGAGATTAGGTGGCACACATCTTCCCCTCTGGAGCCAGGAAGTAATGCTCGATGTAAGGACCAGAGCTCCTACAGGAGAATCAATGGCTCAAACAGCAACACTTGGTGAAACCCACAGTGCCTCCACGCCTCCCTTCTTCTTTTCCACATCTCTATTTATGCTGGCAACTTTCCTCAGGTGAAACATCTACCCTCAGCACCATAGTGATTTAATTCCACTGGCATTAAGTTGACCACCAGTTTTTAAACTATAACATCTGCCAAATCTCTCCAACCAGCGTAATAACGAAGCAGTATATCCTCCATGAAAAAAGTCTTTTGATTGACTCACAACCCCCTTCAGAAATCATCCATTTCTATACTTTGTGGTAAAGCTACTCCAAAACTATTGTTTCACTCTTTCTGTTTCTACTTCCAACAACAGGGCACCCCCTTTCCATCAGGGTCTTCCTACTTCACCCCATAAAATCAGTTTTATTTAAAAACAAAACAAAACAAAACAAAAACTATGAAGTCATGAATGGCTTGGTTAATTGTCTCATGCATTTCTAAATCTGGGCATCTTTGAGAGTGAAATATTTCTACCTTAAGACATAGAACATAGGGAAGATTAGCCATCTATCTATGATTTCTATCTATGATAGTACTATCTATGATTGTTAGGGTGGTAAATTCAGTTATCCAGCATGGAAACTGTTCATCACTACCTCATACTTGAAATCTTTTACTCTTTTGGTTTCTAGATCACTGAGCTTCATGGTTTTTCTGCTCCACACTCACTGATCTTGTCAATTTGCACATTTTTCTCCCTTGTGCAAGCTGTGCATTTTGTAGTCTCTGGTACTCCATCCTTAGTCCTCACATGTCCTGTCTTCTTTACATCCTCACTGCCTTGATTGTGGCTATGGTTCATGTTACAGCCAATCTGAAGGCTCCACTGAACTGCAGACTCATCTGTCCAGCTCTCTAAGGGACATCCACATCTGTACAACAACAGACCTCTCATTCTTAGATGGTTATTTCCTCGTCCTCAAATACTGAAGTCATCCTTGACTACATATTTCCTCTAATACCATGCCACAATGCATCACTACAAAATGTAATAATACCATCTGAGTTCCAGCCTTTGTCTTCTTTCACCTGGATAACTGCAATGGTATCTCTGAACAGTTCTTTTTTCCTTTGAGTCATCACTCCTCCTCACACACACAATTTGTTTTCAACACTACAGACAAAAATTCATCAGATAGGCAGAGCAGGTGACTCTGTGGGCTCAGAACACTTCAATGGCAAACCTCACTTAAGTGTAAAATACCAAGACTTTTAGCATCTTCTGAAACCCTGTGAGGTCATTCCACCCTATTTACGACTTCTTTCTTCATTACTCTCCTCACTATACTGAATTTTTACATTTCCTAAATATATGTAGCATATGTCTTTGTAAAAAATACTCTTCCCTAAGATTTTGTATGTTTGGTGCCCTTGCTTTTAAGGCTTTGAAATTTAAGACTGAGCTTCAACCTACCTATTTTAAACTGCAATTCCCATGTCATCTATAAAGTTTTTGTTCTTTTACACTGTTGTATATTTTTCTTAGAAGTTATCACCATCTGGCTACCTGTCTTTCTGTCTGTGATAAACACCATTACCACACACACACACACACACACACGTGTATGTTCTCCTACAGTGTAAGCCCAGGAGGGTGGGGAGTTTTACTTGCTGTTTCCTGTTGCTTTTCCTTGTCTCCTATAACAGTGTCTGTAACAGGTGGGCATCGGAAGTGTGTTAGCTGAGTAAGTGGGTATAGTCTCACCTAATATGGGGTAGTTTGGTAGTAAATAGAAATAAGAGCAAGGGCAACTAGTACCACTACTGTTCCTTTTCATACATACTATTTTATCTTACATGCATACAGAATTATCAAAGGAATGCAATTGTTGGTGAAAGTTCTTTAAATATTGTTTGTGGAGGTTTGTTATTTAGTTTTTGTATTTCTCTACTAATCTCCACCTTTGAAATGTTCTAATGTAATCCTGTGTCATTATGAGAACAATGGTAAACATTTTTAAGTAAAACATACTTTGTTATTGTACATTGACTAAAGAAATTGGTCTGACCTATAGAGTGATTTGATTAGGAAAGGATGAATTTTTTTCATAGAGGTTTTACTGAGATTAACATAGCAATGCTGCTGATGGGTCTCAGTAGTAACAATAACAATCAGAACAGTGACACTGCTTGTTTAAAACTCTTGCTGAGTTGTGATTATCATATTGCAAATTCTTCCAGGTGCTGTGGCTTGCTGTGACAATTTTGAACTCATTACAATCCTAAGAGGTATCTTATTCCTACATTTTCTCATCATCTTTCTTTCAAAAAGCTTAAGATTAATTAAAATTTCTCCTTATATATTTTTGACATGTTGTTAATATGTTCGTAAATTTCCTTTTCCTGCTTTCTCTAAGAAATGACAGATTATTCTTGTGTAGAATAAATTGATATGAATTAATATATTCTGCCTTGGTAGATGATTCTCATTCTCAAAACTTTTCTTTCCATACTGAAATCTGTGACTGCACAAGGTTTTTCTGTTAGTGTTTGAATCCAATAGTTGAGAAATCAACTAAGACTAAGCATGGAGGGTCAGATGAGTATTTATGCATCAGAAATTCCAGTTTTACTTTCTTCTCTTCTTGTTGCCCATTCAAAGTGTAAAGTGTTCTTTCTTGTAGATTCTGTTCTCTTTCTCAGATGTTGTACTGCTCTTACATCACTGATCCTTGGCCTGCATGATGCTAAATTGCTACCTAATGTGCTAGTGCATCATTAAAATGGGATGATGGCATTTTAGCCATTTCTAGGCTTAGAACATGTAAGGAAGTGTAGGTGGCTATGTGTGCATGATTCACTAAGAATCAACAAGCCTCTGTTTTGTACTTGAGGAAACTTAGGCCAGGGAAACTAATTAGCTCCAGAAATGCCACAAGAGGAGTAGATGTGAGAGGGGCACATCATTTCCAAGTACTTACATGATAGCTAAATTGTTTAAGACCTGGATGACAAAATAATTCCCACAACTGTTTCTCTACATATGCAACCAAATGTCAGCTCAAATTTTGTGTCTTTCCTCTTTGTCACTAACTGCCTGTGGAAACCATGGATGGCCTGAAGACAGGCGGGAGGGAGGGGCAGGAGGACCACAGCGAGCCACGAAGGAAACCACCAGGTGGTGGAGACCTCCTTAGCTTAGGACTCACTCTGCTTGGTTTTCAGGCCAATTGCTGTGCTCCCTTTGCCCTTTGCCACTGTGGAAGAGTGTTAATAAGTTCTCCTATTTCCTTAGCCATTGCTTTGCATAGGAGTTTCATTTTTTAATTAGTCAATTTTAGGTATACTTTAGGTATCCATAATAATCACATTCATCACAAGGAATTTTTACTTGTGCATTATGTATCTTGCTGCTTCTTTTTCCCCTCCTTTCCACCTTCCTCCCTTCTCATTTGCAGAAACTTTGTTTTCATCTTGTCCTATTTTTGTCTTCTTTTCTTACCCCTTCCTTACCTCCCCTTCCCCCCAGTTCTCTATTTGAGTCCCTCCATTTGAATACATTTTTCCTTTTATACTGCCTCTTTTTGCTGTACTTTTAAATTTTTTCCTGCAATTAGGATCTCCTATATATATAAAGCTTGCCTTAACAAAATGATACATTTGAAAACTAACAATTTACAAGTACTAGATAGCTCTAAACCTTGTTTTTAGCTTGTGAGAGATGTTTGGTTGCTATATTCATCCAAAATCCTGTTATGTATCTCTAAATCCACAAAGAAACATTGTACAAGACACAGGTGCTCACCAAGACATCTCTGGCTTATATAAGGACTCACAAGGAAAAAGGGGAAAAAGCCTGCATGAATTACCATCACTCTGATTTCATCACTGAAATAAAGCCATTATAAAGTGCAAGAAGCTGAGAATGATAAAACAAAAACCTCTAGACTCCCAAATTCTCAGTAATGCAATACTCATGATAAAAAATGAACTGATCTATTCTTTGAAATTTGGTCACAACTTAAAATGTAAAGGAAAAATAAAATTTCACACTGAACTACACTTAGGGTGTTTTAAAATAGGCTCATAGACTCAAGTTTTGCTTTGTAAGAATTGAAGATAATTGAATTTGGAAAGTGTCAGGCACTATTTATAAGCAAAGCTAAATGCTATGAGCTTTTCAAGCTCAAATCTGGTTTAAGCTTGAATAAACTCAATTTACAAATTCAGGCTTTTTACTTGCTGGATAAAATGAATGGGGGGCATGCTTTATCAGCAACTGATTTGGAGTTTATATCTATGCATTCTATTACATTTTTAAAAAAAATACTTTTAGCAATACTTTGTGACCTTGAAGTAAAAAGGTTTGAAGGTAAGAGATAGAAATAAAAGCAAACAAAAAACATTAGTTTGTCTCTTATCAGTCAGAAAATGTGTCTAAAAGATTTAATGAAGAATAAAGCACTTTAATACATTTTAAAAAAATTACTCTGGGCTGGAACTGCCAGACTAACATAAACTGGTTTTAACTTATTCAGGTTCTGCCTAGATGGTTTCATTATAGGGAATTAAAGTGTGCTAAGCATAATTAAAGTGGTCTTAGTTTCTCTCCCAGGTGCTATGCCATGATGTAACAGTTAAGCAAAATGCCTGAGAAGTAGTTCCATAAGCAAAGACTTCATACTTTCACCAACTATGCAGATGGGAGGGGAGAAAGATGACCATACTAGCTGGATCTTGTAGTCTATTAATGTGAAATAAAGTGGGTAGATAATGCATCAAGTCTTTTGTGCCAATAACAAGAGTACAAAAGGATGATGGAGATCATCAGAAGGACTGAGATGACTTGTTTTTCTGATAACATTGCACAAAAGAAGTGTAGTGTCAGTGAGTCTAGTTACACACCTGCTATAAGCTTTGTGAACATCATTCACCACATTGTCAGCTAAGGTTTTTCTGTTTTATGGAGGCCTGTGCCTTCATGCTGAGGAGTATTGAGGTCCTTTATCACTGAGGAACAATACACCAAACCCCACAAGCACAAGAGCTGTTAGGGAGCCTATGTTTTTTGTTTTTTTATTTTTTTATTTTTTATTTTAAAGAGGGTAAAATTAAACAGAACAGAACAAAACAGAACACAAGAAAGCAATGTAAGAGACATAAATTTCAAAGCAAGACAATCAGAGGTCTTCACTATCTATCATATTGTCTCTTGTTTTCTTCCAAATGGTTGCCGATATCTTCACATACAGAGAATTCATATAAAACATTTAGTATGGAACTGATCTAAACAAGATGAGGAAGGTGTTTTAGGTCAAGACCAGACAATAGGGAAGCCAACAATGACTGTCATAGTGTCTCTCATTCTATTCAAAATAGCTGTCCATACCTTACTGTATACTGAATTTAAACAAAACAAAACAGGCTAAAATCACACTGAACAAAGAATGATAGTACTGCTGGGTTTCACATCATGATGCTTTGGGATCAGCACTGGGTACTGTAGTGTCTCTTTTCCTTCAGAGTAGTTGTTCATTTCATCATGAGTTATATAACTGATTCTCCTAAACTGTTTATAAGTTCTATGCATGCATGAGTCTCTACATGTATATCTATCCTTTTTGTATTAGATGTGAAAAGAAAACAAAGCAAGACAAAGGAAAACAAATTCCTAGAAAAACATGAACCAAAAAGTCATATAAAACCACAATACGAGGTGATCTACAATGGTTACTATGATGTCCCAGCAGTATATAACAATATTAATAAAAACAAAACATTGGAGACATTATAAGACTTTCAAAAGGAGGTAAAAATCAAACCAGAGTGGGTGTCCTAGTGAATATTGTCATCTTCAGTATAGTTGCCTATGCTCTTAGACTTGATAATATGAATCATAACAGATTCAAATAAAATCAATTAATACAAAACAGTAATTTAACAAACCAGATTCAAATAAGATCAGTCATAATAAGACAGCATAAGTTATACAGGGCTTCAGATTATGTTAATAGGAAATTAAGGATGATTACCATAATATATCCTGCTACTTTTGGGATAGCTGTCTGTGCCCTCAAATCTAGTGTAAGTAGACAAACTGGAACAGAATATAATACATCTACACAGAGGGGTAAGAATAATGTAGATTTTAAATCCTCTTACACTATTAACAATATCCTCTGCCTTCTTTTTTTAGACTATTCCTCCCCTTTCACTCCCACAGGGTACACTGCACAATTTGGGTCACACAATCCCTTAGGTTTTAGATTGGGGGGAGCAACCTGCTATTTACTCTAACTGGTTCTGAACCTTCTGACACCTGGGCTTGATCTCGAGTTGTATTCCTTTAACTTTTTAAAGCTTTGTTATAGCTGACTAGTTCTCTACTGCACATAAGTATCATGTCCTTTCAACCTATCTGGAGATGCTGGTTTAGTTGCCCCTGTTTCTCTCTGGTTCCCTGTCACACTGAGCATTGTTTTCTCATATTTGACTTTCTGTCCACAAATCTTCTTTCAGGTTAATTATGTTTCCAATACAGAGCATCTTGATGGACCCTATCTCCTGGTCTACTTTGCCTATGTTTTTTTTGTTCATATATCAAGGCCACCTATGTTAGAGATTACAGCCAACCCTCTCTGCCTCATTTCTGCTATTCTATTTTTCTGCCACTGGTTGTCTATTTTCCTCTTTGATTCCACTGTCTGCCACATTCATTGAGGCCTCTCTGCCACTGTTCCTGAAATCCTGGTATTTTTTCTCTTTTTCTTTAGAATGTCCTTCAATATTTTTTGTAGGGTTGGATTGTTGGTCACGACTTTCCCCAGTTCCTCTTTCTCATGGAAGCATATTGCTTCTCCATTTATTTCTAGAGACAGTTTTTCAGGGTACATCTATCTGGGCTGGAGGTTATTTTCTTTCAGGGCTTGGATTACTTTGCTCCAAGCTCTTCTTGATTTGATGGTCTGTCTTCTGATGGTAGAGAAGTCTGCTGTGATTTTGATGGGTTTTCCTTTATAGGTGATCTGTTTCTTTTCTCTGACAGCTTTTAATATTCTGTTCTTATATTGAATTTCTGGGATATTGATTATTATGTGTGTGGGTGTAGCTCTGTTTTGGTTGTAGGTGGCTGGAGGTCTGTATGCTTCATACATCTGCATACCATTTCCTTTTCCTATGCTTGGGAAGTTTTCCTTAATTATCTCTGTGAATAACCTTTGTAATTCCTTTTTCTGACTCCTGCTTCTTCATTCACATGTTTTATTCTTAAGTTGTAGATCCTCCTGTCATCTTCTAGCCTTTGTATTGTTACTGCCTTGTTATTTTTAAAAGATCTTTCCTTTCATGATCACGCATTGCAAATGTCTTCAAGTTTTGATTGTCTAGCCTTAGTTTCTTTCAAGCAGTTTTGCCAGCTTTCAATGGAGATTTTAGTTTCCTGGTAATTTCTCTGAATCTGCTTCATATATTCTAGGTTTTATTTATATTTTTCATCAAATGTTTCTCTCCTTTTTTTGTATTTCTCTATTCTTCCATCTGTGTGTTCTTGAGAGGTACTTAGCATTTCTTTTATTAATCTACTTATATCTTGCTTAACTTGAATTAATATTTCAGTTTTGAGCTCATCTATGAGGTCTTGAATATATCTCTTTATGTCCACTGATGCTGTATTTGATGTTGCATGTTTGCAGCCCTAGATCTCTTTCTTTTGTATTTACCTCTCCTTGATCAATATTCTTGGGGTTGGGAGCTGAGGGATTTTTCTTATTTCTTTCTCTTGTCATGTTTTTGATTCATTCCATACAAGTGTACAGTGGAGTTCCTAGCCCCTTTCCTTCTTGGTTATATTTCCTCAGAAGCATGCTGGCTAGGGGTTTCTGCCCTCTCCAGTCCATGGTCAGTCACTGAGGTGCAGGCAGGGGTGGTGTATGATGGCCCCCCAACTTCTCCAGCCTTCACTGTGTTAGTGTGTGCTGTGTGTAGGGAATCAGTTTGGAACGACTTATTGGGTCCCAGTCAGGGCTGTAACCCAGGCCAAGCAGATCCCACCAGTCGACTCCAGGAGCAGCACAGCCAACTGAAGTCACTGCCATTCCCGTTTGGTCCATCCTACCTGATTCCAACATGTCATCCAGTTGGTCACCCCTTTCCTGTGAGAGGGTCTTAGTCCCAGCACTCACCGCGGGTCAATGCCTGTCCCTCTCTGGCTCCATTAGGCTCCCTGACTTCCAACTTCAGCACGTCAGCATGGCTATGGCACGAGTTCACGGCAGCTCCTTGCAAGTCACATGCAAGGTGGCTTAGCTCCAGGTGCATGGTCACTCAAGCCAGTCCCATTGGCGTGGGTTGAGAAAATCCATCTCTCTCTGTCTGGGTTTCTCCATGATGTTTTATTCTGGCATCTGAGCTGTCTCTCTCAGAGAGGCTCCTTGTCCTGCTACCAATTGGTCCACTATCTTTAACTTCTCCCCTCTAAGAAGCCTATGTAACAGGGCTTATTTTAATTATTATAAGATTTCAAAGACTCAGTTCTCTTGGTACAATTATTCACCTTTCCCCAAATCAATTATGTTAATCATTAACGCTCTGTTCAACATTTTCCCTCTAATATGGCTCCTTTTCCTTCCTGTTTTGGTTTTCAGCAATACTGAAAGAGAACTAAATCTTTTGTTTTGTGGGCTCCCCCAATCTGGAGTTTCACAGAACATCTTGGCTCTAGGTCCCATTTGTGCTGACTCTAATTGGCTGCTGACCTGGGACTGTTTTGAGCTCTGTTCAACATCTGGTCAAAGCTGTATGAAGTGCAGCTCCCAGGGCTCTATGAAGCCATTTTACTTTAGACGTGGACTTACAGGACTGAGTGCAGCAGGACTCACCACTGAAGTAACTCAGGTGGACAACTGAAATACTTCTTGTGCAATCCTGACAGAGTCCCCAGAAAACCACTTCCCCTGTGTTCATGCCAGTGACCCACTCCATGCATCACCCTGAGACTATTACTTTTTCTTTCTTGCCAGTTACACAGGAATTTGTTTCCCATCCTTACTCCTTGGTAATCTTCATGGCTGACTTGCTCCTACACTTATATTTTTACTACAAATCCTTTTTCTTATTTGAGTTTAAAGTTTCAAATCTCTGTATTCTTTGGTTTTTTCCTGAGTGCATTTATAGGGATCATACTTTCTAACTTTCTTCTTATTAAAGAAGCAAATACACAATGTCTGCAATTCCAGAATTTAAAGTATATGGACACAGTACAACATCATACCATTTCCCTAATTTATTTATCTGATTACCATGTTTGAACTCCTGGGAAGCAAAATATAAACTCCACTTTGTTTTTGTATACTTTGAACAAAGATGAACACACATCTGAAAAATTTACAAATTGACAAATTTACTTTTCACTGAGGTTTTCATGGATATATTTGACTCTTTCATTGCTTTTATGAATTTATTCAGATATAACACAGTATTCTCAAAATATGGTTCAGTTTGATGTATTTATAAATCTTTTAAATATCTAACTAAAACAAAGCATACATTTGGAAAAGCTAAGTAGAATATAAAATGTGCCATTGTATTTAAGTCATTGAATAAAGCCAAATTAAGCAAAGCAAAACAAAACAAAATATAATTTTATTTATTTACTTATTTTATACAGAAAAATTTAAAAAACAATAAAACTGAATTTAAAAACAGGTTGGGAGAAGAATAACAATAATCAACACATTACATGTTTTTATATTCACAGTAGTTGTTCAGAATACAAGATATTGACATGAAACATCATCCAGAAAATTACTAGCACACAATGTTCCCCTCAGTGAACCAGGAGAACCAGCTGTATAATTATCTTAACTGTCTTGTGTCCATGTGTGTGTGTGTGTGTGTGTGTGTATTATATATATATATATATATATATATATATATATACTGTTATATATATGTTATATATATACAATTATATATACAGTTATATAACATATATAACATATATATAACAGTATATATATAACTGTATATATATATATATATATTTACAGCTAAGACATATATATATAATTTTGTTTTGCTTTTCCCTTCCTTCCTTTCCCTACTCTCCCATCCCAGTTTTTCTTTTCTTTTCAAGAGTTTATTCTCTTTTCACAATATCTGTAGTACATTTTGGATCTTGTTTACTCTTTAGATTTCTGCACTAGTGAGACAATATGATGCTTATACATGTGGGCCTGATTTATTTCACTTATGAGTGTGATCTTAAGTTCTAGCCATTTACCTATAAGAGGCATGTTTATCTTTTCTATGGCTGGGTAGTATTCAATTATATATACATAAAAAGCCTATATCTCTTTTATTCATTTGTCAGTTGATGGACAATTAGGTTGTTTCTAGGATTTAACTATTACAAATTGTGCTGCTATAAGCATGGGTGTGCTTATAGCTTATAGCATACTACAGCAATATCGCTGTAGTATGGTGTGTTTAATTCTTCTGGGAAGATACCTAGAAGGAGAATAGCTGTATGAAATGGGATCCCTAATCCTAGTTTTTTTAAAAAGAAATCTCCATATTGATTTCCACAGTGGTTGCACCAGTCTGCACAGTGGTTCCCACCAACAGTGCAGAATTGTTTCTTTTTCCCCACAGTTCCTCCAGCATTTGTTATTGCTTGATTTCTCAGTTATAGCCATTCTTTCTGGAGTGACATGGAATCTCATTGTTGCTTTAATTTATATCTCTCAAATGACTAATGATGTTGAACTTTTTGATATATTTATTTGCCATTTGTATTTCTTCATCTGAGAAGTGTGTATTCATCTGAGAAGTGTGTATTCAGATGCCAATTTTTCAATTAGGGCTTTGAATTTGGGGGCCTGATTTTTTCAGTTCTTTATATGTTCTAGATATACATCCTTTGTGTGAGGGACACTTGGCTATAATTTTTGTGCATTCTGTGGGTAGTCGTTCTAATTTGTTGGAGATTTCATTTATTGTGCAAAAGTTTTTTAATAAAGTGAGATCACATTTCCATGCAGTTTGGTTTTTCTCCATGAACTCTCTGCCTACACCTATGTCTTCAAGATTTCCTTTCATCTATTCTCTCATCCTAGGTTTTCTTTTCTTTTGAAGAGTTTCTTCTCCATTTACAATATTCATAGTACATGTATGTTCAGTTCTAGTATATTTAGTGTTTCTGTTCTAGTATTTAGATCTTTTATCCATTTTAACTTCAGTTTAGTGCATGATGAGAGACATGAGTATAGTTTTAGTCTTCAGCATGTGGAAAGTCAGTTTTCCAGCACCATTTATTAAAGAGACTGTCTTTCTACCAGTAAGCATTTTTGAATCCCTTGTTGAAAATAAGGTGGTTTACTGTGTTTGCACCTGGTGTCTTCATCTTCTGTTATGCTCCACTGATCCTCAAGTCAGTGTTTCTGCCAATACCATTCTGGTTTTATCACAGTAGCTTTGTCGTATAATTTCAGGTCAGAGACTGTGATGCCTCCTGCCTTGCCATTGTTGCCCAGAACCATTTTTGCTATTGTAGGTCTCCTCTGGTTCCAGATGAATTTTAAGAATGTTTTGTCTAGTTCTGTTATGAATGCCAGCTATATTTTGATTGGAATTGTATTAAATCTGTATAACAGTTTTGGGAGTATGGCCATTTTCACTTTGTTGGGGTCTTTTTATTCATGAGCAAGGGATTTATTTTCATTTTCTGGTAAATTCTTTGATCGCCTTTTTCAGAGTACAGTAAGTACTATTCAGTGCATAGATCTTTTGCTTCTTTTGTTAGACTTATTACTATTTCATTTTCTTTGAATATTGTTGTAAAAGGGTGTGGTTTCTCTAATTTCTCTCTCTGTGAATTTGTTGCTTGTGTACAGGAATGCAATTGATTTCTGAGTGTTGACTTTGTATCCAGTTACACTATTGAATTTAGTTAATAGATCTTTTGGTAGCACTACTGCGGTCTTCTATGTAGTCTTTTGTGGAGCTTTTGGGGTCTTCTATGTAAAGTATCATGTCATCTGCAAATAAGCATAATTTAACTTCTTCCTTTCCTATCGTTATTCTTTTTATTTCTTTCTATTATCTAATTGTTATGATTAATGTTTTCATTGAATAGAAGTGGCTACAGTGGACATCCTTGTCTTGTTCCTGATTATAGAAAGTTTTCAGTTTTTATTCATTTAGTATGTTAGTATGATGCTATTTGTTGATTTTTCATACATGGTGTTTATCAGATTGAGGTAAAGACCCTCTATTCTGATTTTCTATAGGGTTTTTGTCATGAGTGGATCTTAGATTTGTCAAATGTTTTCTCTGTGTCTATTGAGATGATCATGTGATTTTTTTGTCTTTGGCTCTGTTAATATGATATATTACATATATTGATGTGCATAGGTTGAATTATCCCTGCATTCCTGGCATGAATCCATCTTGGTCATGGTATATAATGTTCTTGATGATTTCCTGTGTTCTATTTGGCAGTATCTTACTGAAATTTTTTTTGTCTATATTCATTAGAGAAATTGGCCTGTAGTTTTCTTTTTGGTTGAATTATTTTCTGGATTTGGAATCAGAGTAATACTTGCCTTCAGAAACCATTTTTAAAGTATTGTTTACCTTTCAATTTCCTTAAAGAGGTTCAAGCATTAGTCACATCAGTTCTCTAAATTTCATGTAGAATTCAACTATGAATCCATCAGTGCCTGGGGTTTTCTTTGTTGGTAAATTTTTAATTACATTTTCAATTTCATTGGCTGATATTTATTTAGATTTTTTATATCTTTTTCATTTAGTTTGGCAATTGGATTGTGTTTAGAAATCTGTTCATTTCTTCCATGTTTTCTATCTTATTAGAATATAGGTTGTTTTGGTGGGTATTGATGATTTTGTGAATTTCTGTAGCAGCTGTTGTGATTTCCCTGTTTTCATTCCTAATTGCTTGACTTTGTGTTTTTCCTTTCTTCCTTTTGATGAGGTTGGCTAATGATTTCTCAAATATTAATTCTTTCAAAGAACTGACTTTTCAATTCATTGATTCTTTGTTTTATTTTCTTAATCTCAATTGCATTAATTTCTTCTCTGATCTTTATAATTTTCTTCATCATATGAGCTTTGGGCTTGATTTGTTCTTCTTCTAGAAGTTTGATGTTCAAAATTACATTGTTTATTTCAGCTCATTCTGTTTTCCTGATGTGAGAGTTTAATACTATAAATTTCCCTGTGAGACTGCTTTCATTCTGTCCCATAAGTTTTGGTATATTGTATCAGAATTATCATTTATTTGTATATACTGTATAATTTCATTTTAATTTGTTCTTTGACTCTTTGGTTGTTCAAACTGTGTTCTTTAATCCCCATATGTTTATGTAGTTTTTTAAAATTTCTTTTGTCAATGATTTCTAGTATCATTGTATTATGATTAATGTACAAGGAAAGATTTCATTTCCTCTACATTTACTTAAACATGTTTTGTGGGTTAGTATGTGGTCTATTTTGGAGAACATTCCATGTTCAGCTAAGAAGTATGTGTATTCTGATGTTTTGGGAAATAACTCTCTGTAGACACCTACCACATTCATTTATTCACAGGCTTGGTTTAATTCTGACATTTCTTTATTGATTTTTTGTGTAGTCAATCTATGCATTTAAGTATTAAGGTCTTCCTCTACAATTGTATTAGTGCTTATTTGGTTTTTTATGTCTGCTAATATTTGTTTTATGTATTTTGTTGCATGGTGTTTGGTGCATATATATTTGACATTGTTATCTCTTCTTTATGCAGTTTTCCATTAACAAAGATGTAATGACCTTTCTTGTCTCTTTTGATCAGTGTTTGATTTAAAATTTACATTGTTTGCAAATAGAATACCTGTATTTTTCTTGGTTCTTGTGACATGGAGAATTGTTTTCCACCCTTTGACTTTTAGCATATGAATTTCTTTTCAGATTAAAGGTGTTTCTTGAATGTAGCGTATTGAAGGATCATGTTTCTTGATCCATTCTGCCAGGCTGTTTCTCTTGATTGGTGAGTTGAGGCCATTTACATGGTAATAATTTATATGTATTGGCTTTTGTTTTTCATGTTATTTTCATGTCACTGATTCCCTTAGTTTAGTTGCTTGTCCTGCTTGGTGGGTTCTTTTTATTGGTATTCATTATCTCTTTCTAATACATCCTTCCAAGCATTCTTTAGTACTGATTTGGTGGCCATGAATTTCTTGAATTATCATTTGTCATGGAAGTATCTTATTTCTCTGTTGAGTTTGGAAGATAGCTTTGCTGGGTACATCAATCTGGGTTGAAGATTATTTGCTTATAGGGCTTGAAATACCTTGCTTCAGGTGCTCCTTGATTTAAGTATTGTGCTGAGAAATCTATTGTGGGCTTTCCTGCATAGGTAACCTGTGCCTTTTCTCTAGCTGCTTTCATTATTTTGTTCTTCCGTTGATTATATGCCTGGTACAGATTTACTTTGATGATTCTGAAATCTTGATGATTATATGCCTTGATATAGACTTACTTTGGTCATGGCTATTTGGAGTTCTACATACTTCTTTTTTATTTGGATAGCAAATTCTTTATCCATGTTTGGGAAGTTTTCTGCAATTATTTCTGTGAAGAGCTGACTCCAGCTTTCTCACTGACTCCAATTGGTGCACCCTCAAACACACAGAACACTCAGATATGGCATCTTGGTTAAAGTATTACAGTTAGATTAGTACTAGGTTCAAGCACAGTCTGGATACTGATAAACTGTAGTAACAATCAGCCTGATACCTTTATTCATAAGAGAAAGTTCTATAGTTAGTTATATAATATAATTAATCTTTCTTTTTTTATTTAAAGAGAATAAAAACAAAACAAAACAGAACAAAATAGAATAAAGGGTAGCAACAATTCAGACTTCCAAGGAAAAAAGGAAAAGAATAACAACAAAAAAACCTAAGAGATTATTACTTGACAAATTACATAATGGCTTCTTGGAAATAGTTGTTCAAATTATAAAGTTAAAACATGTAAAGTAGACATTCAAACAGTGAGTCTGTTAACAGTTCTGTTCCATGATCTGACAAAAAGAAAACAGCAATATGGTCATCCATCTTACCCACTCAAATATACATGCAATTATATCAAAAGGGTAAAATTAAACACAACAAAACAGAACAAAGTGGATCACAAGAAAGCAATGTAAGGGACATAATTTCCAAAACTAGACAATTGGAGATATTCACTCTCTATAGTATTGACTCTTGTTTTCTTCCAAATAGTTGTCCATATTGTCACATACAGGGAGTTCACATGAACAACCTAGTATGGAACTGATCTGAGCAGGACGAGGAGGGCATTTCAGGTCTTCAAGATGAGACAATAAGGAAGCTGAGAATGGCTGTCATAGTGTCTCTCATTCTCCTAAAAACAGCTCTCCATACCTTCATGTGTGTTGAACTTAAACAAAGCAAAACAAGCTAAAATCACTTTGGACAAATAGTGATAATTTTGCTGGATTTCACTTCATGATATTGTGGAATCAGCATTGGGTACTGTAGTGTCTCTTTTTCTTCAAAGTAGTTGTTCATTTCAACATGTGTTATATAGTTGGTTCTTGTAAACTGTTTATAAGCTCTACACATGCATGAGTCTCTACATGTATATCTATCCTTTCTGTATTAGAAGGAAAAACAAAACAAAGCAAGATAAAACAAAACAATTCCTAGAAAAGCATGAAGCAAAAAAGTCATATATAACTGCAATACAAGGTGATCTACAATGGTTACCATGATGTCTCAGCAGTATATAACAACATTAATATAAACAAAGCATTGGAGACATTATAAGACTTCAAAAGCAAGTAATAATCAAACCAGAGTGGGTATCTTAATGAATCTTGTCATCTTCAGTGTAGTTGCCTATACTCTTAGACTTGATGCTATCAATCATAACAGATTTAAATAAAATCAGTCAATACAAAGTAGCAATCTAACAACCCAGATTCAAATAAGATGAGTCATAATAAGACAGTATAAGTTATAAAGGGCTTCATATTAAGTTGATAGGAAATGAGGGATGATTACCATAATATGTCGTCTTGTTTTGGGGATAGCTGACCATGTCCTCAAGTCTAGCGTAAGTAGACAAATTGGAACAGCATGTAATCCATCCAAGTAGAGTGATGAGAATAATGTAAATTTTAAATCTTGTTACCCAATTAACAATATCCTCTGCCTCCCTTTTTTAGATAATTCCTCCCCTTTCACTCCCATGGGGTGCACTGCTTGTTTTGGGTCCCACTGCCTCCCTATATAGAGCCTCTCAATGGACCCTATCTCCTGATCTACTCTGCCTGTGTTTCTCTCTGGTAATATTTCAAGGCCATCTATACTAGAGATTATAGCCAATATTCTCTGCCTTATTTATGCTATTCTGTTTTTCTGCCATTGGTTGTCTATTTTTCTTTTCCACTCCACTGTCTGCCCCGTTCACTGAGGCCTCTCTGGCACTGTTCCTCAAATGCTCGTATTCTTGTTCTCTCTCTCTCTCTAAAATGTCCTTCAGTATTTTTTTGTAGGGTTGGATTGGTGGTCAAAAATTCTCCCAGCTCATCTTTGTCATGGAAGCATCTTGTTTGTCCATTACTTTCTAGAGAGAGTTTTGCAGGATACATCAATCTGGGCTGGAGGTTGTTCTCCTTCAGGGCTTGAATTACTTCATTCCAAGCTCTTCTTGACCTGATGGTTTGTGTCGAGAAGTCTGCCATGATTTTGATGGGTTTTCCTTTATAGGTGATCTGTTTCTTTTCTCTGATGGCTTTTAATATTCTGTTATTATATTGAATTTCTGGGATCTTGATTATTATGTGTCTAGGTGTAGCTGTATTTTGGTTGTAGGTGGCTGGAGTTGTGTATGCTTCATACTTCTGCATATCATTTCCTTTTTCTATGCTTGGGAAATTTTCCTTAATGATTTCTGTGAATAGCCTTCGCAGTTCCTCTGTTTTGACTCCTGCTTCTTCATTCACATGCTTTATTCTTAAGTTATAGATCCTCTTGTCATCCTCTAGCCTTCCAATTTTTACCGCCTGCTCCCTTGTTATTTTTAAGAGATCCTCCCTTTCATGATCACACATTGCAAGCCTGTGTTCAATTTTTGATAGTCTATCTTTGGTTTCTTTCAAGCAGTTTTGCCAGTTTTCTATGGAGTCTTTAGTTTCCTGATAATCTCTTTGAATTTGCTTCATGAATTCTACGTTTTTCTTGTTTTCTTCATTAAATGTTTCTCTCCTTTTGTGTTCCTCCATTCTTCTGTCTGTGTCTTCTTGAGAGGTGCCCAGCATTTCTTTTATTAATCTACTTATCTCTTGTTTAATTTGACTTAATATTTCAGTTTTGAATCCGCTTATGAGGTCCTGAAGATATCTCTTTATGTCTGCTACTGCTGTGTTTGATGTTGCATGCTTGCTGCCCTCAATCTCTTTTGTATTTACCTCTCCTGGATCAATGTTCTCAGGGTTGGGGCTGGGGTTTTTTTCTTATTTCTCCCTCTCATCATGTCTTTGTTTCCTTCCATACAAGTGTACAGTGTAATTCCCAGCCCTTTTGCTTGTTGGTTAAGGCTCCTCTGGAGCACACAGACTAGGGGCTTCTGCCCTCTGCCGGCCACTATCAGAGAGTGAAGTTCAAGGAAGTGCAGTGTGCACTGGCTCTTCTCCTCCGGGCCAGTCAACCTTTGCAGGCCTTCACTGCATCAGTGTGCAGCTGTGCTCAGGGAATTAGTTTGTAGCAACCCACTGGGTCCCAGCCAGGGGCATGGCCTAGTCCAAGCAGATTCCACCAATCTGCTTGATGAGGGGAGCAATGAACTGAAGCCATTTCCTTATGGAATTAAGGCTGTCCTGCCCAAATCCAACATGTCTTCCAGTCAGTTTCCCCTTTCCCATGGGAGGGTCTTATTTCTATCACTCATTGTGTGTTGATGCTGGTTCCTGAGAATTGCTGGGCCTCCCAGACCTCCGACTTCAGTGTGGATGCAGTGCAAAATCACAGTGCCTTTGGGTGGTTTGTGTGCAGCACCAGGTCCGGGCGAGCCACACGCAGGGATGTTCAGCTCCGCGCTCCGACTGCTGAAGTCAGTGGCATCGGCACAGTTCCATCGGTCAAGTCACTCTCGGGCAGGAATTCAGGTTGCTCGAGGAGGGCACGGTGCTTGCTGATCTTTGCTTCACTAATGATAGCCCCGGGACCTCATATTTGAGTGGTTTTTTAACTTTAGTTTCTTCCTGGGTTGAGAAAGTCCATCTCTCTCTGTTTGGGTCTCTCCAGGATGTTAAATTCTGGCATTTAAGCTGTCTCTCTCAGAGAGGATCTCTCTCCTGCTACCTACTGGTCTGCCATCTTTGGAAAAAAGGAAATCCATATGATTAATCTCATACCCAGAACTTGCATGCAAAGTTTTCCACTTAGAATGATTTTACCCTGTTTGGGGGGATCTTAAGAGGGATAGGGTATAAGAGGGAGGGGTAGATGAGGTTAAATACAATAGGAGCAAATTTGGTGGGCATAGGATGATCATCTGAGTTTTGGTAATTGTAGGATACAAGACAGGGGGATTGGAAGAGGAAGTCTAAGCTTATTGAAGTGAGCCAGAAAGGGGAGAGACAATGTTTCACCCATGAAAGGCTCAAGTGTGACATAATACAAAGGACAAGTGACATAATACAAAGGGAAAGTTTAGAAACTAAATCATGAATGAGAGGGGAAAAGAAGGTAGAAAAGAGAAGGAAAAGAAAGAAAAGAGAAGAGAAAAATATGGAAAAGGAAACAAAAGTGACCTCACATACAGAAAAAAAGCCAACAAATGTGTAGAAAGAAAAACAAAACTGGGCAAAACAGAAGAGAGAAAAAGAGAAAACAAAAGGGAAAAAGCACAAACAAAAAACAAAACAAAAGCAAAAACATGCTAATCCATTGGACCACTAAGAAAAAAACTCATCAGACAGGCAAAAATAAAAATAATGATATTCTTTTACTGTCTGCAGCTCTGTAGTGGATCCAAGTCTGATCCCAGAATGTGCACTCTGGACAAGACTGCAGGTGAATTTGTGCTGGGTTTGGCTGTGATCTTTGTCTCTGGATGGTGTTAACTTTCTGTGGTTAAAGTTCTCCCCAGCCATTTAAAAAAGAAAATAGAAAAGCAAGAAAATATAAAGAGAAAATCAAAGAAAAGTAAAGAAGGTGCCCATCCCACCCACTTCTATTCAGCATGGCTTTGTCTCCAAGCACAAAGCTGGTTCACCTAACTTACCCCCTGCTGGCTCCTCTTGTTAGTTACTGTTGCTTCAGAGGCTCCAGAGCCACTAGTCCTGCCTGTCCGTCGTGTGTGCACTCCGCCAGGGTCCCACTGTGTCTCTGGTTTTCCCTCTGGTCTCTGGTTCCCGAGCCCTTTCATTGGAGGGACAGGATCCCACCTTGAAGCCTCCCCTACAGTCACTGCATCTTTAAAAATGCCCCAAATATCATTTTTAATTGATTTGGAACCCTGAATTGCTCTGAGAAAATTTAGGTACCTACTAAATAGTTTGAGATGTTACTCCTGTAACATTAAGTAATGAATTTCTGTTCAGTTACATATAATATCCATTTTCATTTATTCATTTATTATCCATTTATTTTACAAATATGTACTATACCAAAGGGTATATCTTTTACTATTTATGCATATTTACTAGCTTAGTGAATTCAGATTGTATTTTAAATTTCTTTTCTTGGAAAATTACAAAAATAATTTAGAATTGTTCAGAGGAAATGAAATGACATACAGCAAATGAAAAAGGTGACAAAAATGTCAGTACACATTTAGTAAAAGTTAGGCCTGTTGTCTTCACCTTCATCATTGTAATCTCTAACAAGTAGTGGGTAGAAAATTAAATGAATATCAGGGATAGCATTATTCAGTAGGGGATAGTATTCCTTTGTAAGATCCAATTAACAGCCTGTTGTAGGGTCTCCTGTACACTCAGACACTCCTCACTCTCTCACGCTCTTTCTCCTCCTTGACTTTCTCTCTAGAGAGATGGAGAGGTGTGTGAATGTTTGTGTGTATGCTCACACATGGATACTTGGATATGTTTTGGGAAGATTTGATGAATCTTCTGATAAGGCAAACATGGGGAATCTCTTAGGGAAGAAAGGTTAGTTCCAACCAAGATGTTTTCTCCTCCTGCTACTATTACCTTACCTCCTGTCCCATTCCAGTTAATTCTTACTTTTTAATTCTCACAGGTGCTCTAAGATCCCACCTTATGAACAGGTTTCTCCCAGCCTTCAGCTCTTCCTCTGGAGAGAAAACTAGATGTTTCCTTCTAGCATTGCTGCCTAGGACTCAGCAAAACACAGGTTTCATCTTGTTTATCTTATGCCAAGGGAGTCTAGAGAAGGCTGTGAAAATAGCGGATGGAGAAGAGTGGAATTTATGAATGCAGGTACCAATGAATTGGTGAGCTAAGTATAATCTTCAGATCATTTTAAACACTTATTCCTTAAAATATTTGTAAGAGCAGTGCAGTTTCAGATTTCAATGATACCTAAATAAGAGGCCCTTTCTGTCAGTGGTCCCCAAACCAAAGATACTGCATATGAAACCAGACTGATGCAATTCAACCACACTTCATTCCCTTTGCTTGCACACTACACAGGTTAGTCACAGTTCATATATTGCAATTGATTTCAGCAGAGCCAGTCATTAACTTTTCAGAACATGTCTAAGATAAAGAAAAAAGTAGAATTGTAACCTTAGGGGGTCCCTACACATAAGCTCCTCTCCAGAATGCAAATCAAACAATTTACAACTTTAATATCTATTGAGAGACTTTCTTACAAAGTGGAAACTGAATGACTGTGTGTGTGTGTGTGCACACGCGCAGTCTAGGAAATGGAAGTAAGACTAAAGTCAGAGAGTGCTAATGTGGAAAATATATGTTCATGTATGAATTATGTGAATTATAAGTGAATATGTTTACATATATTTCCTTTCCTATTTTAGACTTTTGCAAATACAGTGTAAACCAAAAGAACTAGAAGTGTGATTTTACTTTTTTGTAAATATAGTAAATGTACAGAACTTTTATTCAACTGCATATATTTCACTCTAAATGGTATAAGACTAAAAGAGGAGTAGAAAATTAAAGATGACATACCTTTTAGGGTGTATGTATATAAATATTTATTTATTTTTTCTTTTTAGCAGCATCTATATGGTAAATTTAGTGTATATATTCCTCTGTAAAAGACTAAAATATGATTATGAGATGTATACTAAGGCGTATTTCATGAAAGGTGCATGCTTTACCAAGGAAGATATACAAATGGCAAATAACTATGTAAAATAGTGTGCAGCCTCAAATGTAGCTAGGGAAGTGCAGACAAACACTGAGACATCATTAAACATCTAGTACAACAGCCTGAATTCAAAAGAGCAGCAATAGCAAATTCTGGTGAAGGAAATTTCATTCATTGCTGATGGAACTGAAAAATAAAACAGCTATTGTAGAAAGAATTTTGGTAATTTCTTCCAAAATGTGCTCTTACCACATAATCCAGCACTCATGCCCTTTGGTGTGTACCCCAATGAATAATAAATTTACATCCAAATGGAAATTTTCACATGAATATTTCTAGCACCTTTATTCATATTTGCAAAACTTAGATGGAAAGGTATCTTTAAGTAGGTGAATAGAAAAAAAGTATCATGGTATTTTCGTAGAATGACAGAGATAAAAAAAAAAACAAGCTACTAAGCCATGGAAAAACATGGAGAAACCTTCAAAACATATGCCACCTGAAACAAGCTGGTCTACAGGAAGTTAATACTGTATGTTTACTGCAACAGGACTTTCTGGAAAATGTAAAACAACAAGAGGATCAGTGTTTACCAGGGGTTCCGCGGAGGGTAGGAGAACAGACAAACTGGTGAACAGACAAACCGGTGCAAAATGGGAGTTTTTAGGGCAATGAAACTGAATGATGCACTAATAATGGACTCATGTTTTTGATAGCACAAGGAATGAACCCTAATGCAAAGTATGGACTTTAGTTGATAAAACAAATACATCAATAGTGTTCCATTCATTGTTACAAATGGATAACATATTAGTGTAACGTGTAAACAACAGGAGAAATTATACAAAGTTCAGAAGAAAAATTACATGAGAACTCCATCCACTTTCCAGTCAAATTTTCTGCAAACCCCAAATTTCTATAAATCACAAAGTCTATCAAAAATGTTTGTGCTTGGTGTAAAAATCTCAACACATAGTCTTGTTGTCTATTCAGATGAATTACCAAAATATTGCACTAAGCTCTGGGCAAGAAGGAAATAGAAATACCTCTCTAGTTTATACCAACAATTCAAATAATCTACTTTCAATTGAAGCACATGTGACCCACCTTACACATTGTATTTCTCACACACATACATATACAAGCATATATACATTTATGTAGATCAATGAATCATATTTTTATATTTATGTAGATCAATGAATCATTTGGTGACAGTTTGAGTAGAGAATTCAAAGGATAAAATTCTTCTGATGTTTCAATAAACAACAATTATCTTACAGAACTTAATCATCTATGTGGAAACTGTATCATAATATGAAGTTCAAGTCCCAGGGCTAATAGGTTGTACCTTACTTCACACGTATCTCTCACCTACAGACTCTGCAGCAGCCAACCTAGGAAGTCAAGCCAGCTCCTCTGGAGAACAGTCAGAGGCTGGTCAATTACTGCTTGCTTTCATGTATTTTGCCTCCACTTCCTGCTCAAGACAGAAAAATTCAAATATGCTCTCAGCATCAATCATGTAAATGCCCCCCCATAGTTTGTCTCCAACTTCTTGTGTCAACAACCTATCAGAGTATATCTACAGCTTCTAAGTTTAGTATTAGTATAATGCTTTTGCATTACTTTTCCTAAAGTGTTTCTTAACACTTTATTGCTTCCTGTCTCAAAAGCTGGTAAAAAAATTTTGCTGTTTTATAGAAAGCACATTTTAAAAATTGAACTCCAAAGTGTTTGAGGCTATCAGAAAAGTAGGACCTGCTATACTATACCTTATAATTGATATGCACTTTACTTGAGACCTTGGATATATAACTGAACAAAAACTGTTAACTATTGTAGAAAGAAAATCTTTATGATAAACATTGTATTCAGTGCATTGGTTTGATATGTTTGTCTGTACATTCTGAGAAAACTAATACTGCTGTCATTCCATTGATCTGTATATGTAAATCAGCAGTCTCTTATCTAATCTCAGAAAATGAACATCTAGTAGTGAAATTCAAATAGAACAGATTCATAAAAGTATGAATTGTGAGCTTTTGAAAACAAAGAAAAAGCTTCACGAGATCTTACAATGGGTCCCTTAGAAGTGGGTGTCCAGAGAAGAAATGTAAGGTCTCAGAGGAGCGTTTTAGGCAGCATAAATTAAAACTGTAAATATGCTCTTGGAGTGTTAAAGGAGAGATGTTAAAAATGGATGATAAAAAAGAGGGAGAATAATTGTAGAGAGAAATCTGAGATCAGATGGGATAAAATCCTAGGGAAGAGCAGCAGGATTTGCCTTAGTTGTGAGCATGAGCAATTCATGCAGAGAAACAGATATGCAGTAGGGTTCTATGAAGGTATACAGAAGTAAAAATGGGAATGTTGGAAGGGTTTTTTTTCTCATTAGATTTCCTTTTCTCAGAAAAAAGGAAACAATAACTGAATGATTCCGTAGGAATTGAAAATTTGCAGAGAGGAGCAGTTAGAATGTCTATCATATGTAAGGGAGAGTAAATTGGGAAGATATAGCAAGAAACGCATTCTTATGTAGGGGTCCCTACATTTATATTTTCTAAAAATAGCATTAAATACCTATTTTCCAGTTCTAAGAACTAACAGTTTTAAGTCGTTAATGCCAAGAGATCACATGTACAAAGAGACAATGACCAGAGCATGTACGAATACATCTCTGACCCTCGGGTACTGCTGCAGCCAACTAGGTAGCCCGGCCAACACCTGACGGCTCACTTCTAGCTCACAACAGAGACAACCAAACATGTTCTCAAGACAGTCACATAAATGCCCCACCCCACTTTGTCTCCAACTTCCTGTGCACAGAATATACCTAAAGCCTTCTCATTTTTGTATTATAGTGCTTTCACGTCACTTTGCCTGCCTTGAATCCCCAAGGGATGATGTTTACTTCCATGCTACAACAAAGTCTAAATATATTATCCCTGTTTAATTCATTCAGACGGTCTTTGTTTATTTCCACAGTAAACCTTGAGCCATATTGTGTTAAGATTGTCTTTCCAGAAATTATATAAAATAAATTTATCACTTTATTAGAAAAAACTGATCCATTATTCACAAAATGATGCTTTAATTTTTTGTAATTGTAGTGTAGAAGAAAGCAATGTAAAGACAAAAGAAGGGCTACCGGAACAGGCACACACAGACTCCAGTGTTTGCTTTTTCATATAGAGGTTGAATGACTAATAAAATTGCCAGTGTCTAAGTGTTACAGTTTCTTATCAATAAAATGAAGTAAAAACCACTATCTCGACTGCTTGAGAAGACTCCGTGAAGTGTATGTAACTCACGGAACACAGCAGATTTGCAAACAGTATTTTCCCCTTGTTGCACATCCCTATCAAGCCACACAGCCATACTGACAGTGTCTGTACGTCCGTACACAGCCTAAAAATAATAAGTGCTTCTAGAAAGCCCCCCTTCCTGTATTTAGTAGTCTAAAATCCATTGTATTATTGGGGTAAATTGGATAAGCTAAAAGGATATGGTTTCTCTTCCAGCTGCAGTTATTCATTGGATTTTGCAGATAAAGGTCTGTATGCTAGGAATTTTTGAAATACTTGCTTTTTAAAGAAGTTTAATTATTTCCATGAGTCACCATTTCAGACCAAATTACTTTCTGGTATTTATTTTTAGAGTCCTGATGGTTATTTTCTTGTGGTTGGCACAAAGTGAATGCCAGTGCATTTTGACTGGAAATATAGAGAGAGCTATGAATAATGCACCAAGTCCCAATCTCCTCAGAGAATCTCAGAGCCAAATTCCAAACTCTCCTGATGACTGGAGAAAGTGTTCTGTTTAATTCAGTGAAGCAGGATGGACATCAGTAAGTCTGATTCTATAAACTGAACACTGTTCGAGGAAAGATTTAGATAAGTAACTAATTATTAAGAACAAAGTTGAATATTAGGTTTGTTATGGTATAAAATTTGCTATCTAGGACTTAGAAAAACTCATTAACTGATCTCTGGTTTTCACAATTGTGTTAGCTCTTCACATACAGCAGTTATATTGTCAGCATCTGAAACATTCATTTCACAAATCCAATTATACTTCTTAATTAGATTGAAAGAAGAAAAGCCCTTAATTCTCGTTTGGGTTTGATATACAAACTGAATTTTAATTCATTTCACATATCTTTCAAAATTTTAGTTAATCAGCATGGTAATGTGTGTTATAGTTTTTTAAACGATGCTATGATATAGCTTATTTAGTAAAATTCTTCCATAAATGATACAGAATATACAATTGTGTTAGCTTTTTACATGTAGCAGTTATACTTTCAACATCTAAAAATTTCATTTCAGAAATCCAATTATGCTTGTTTAGATTCAAAGAAGATACTAATTTTCATTTAAGCTTAGTGTATAAACTGAAACATAATTCATTTCCCACACATTTCTAAATTGTAGTTAATTCTTGTGGTAAAGTGTGTTACAGTTTTTCAAGATGATGCTGATATAGTTTATTTGGTAAAATATTTTTGATAAATAATATAGAATATTGGAACTTGTATTGACATTGTACATAGCAACTTTTATAATAGATAAGCCGAGGTTCATTCAAATATCATTTTAAAATATTGTTAGTATATTTTAAAAAAGTGTAATATTAATCATCAAATTTGGGTATTAATATGAATACATTTTATCAGCATTATATTCCTTTGGAAATAAGTTTTCATTTCTCTAGTTTATTACAAATAAATATTGGCTTATTGAGTAAATGTAGAAATACTTTTTTAGACAACTGACAATCAATTGGCAGTATAGATGATGTGTATACACTAAATGAAACTAATTGAAAAAGTGTTGGATGAATGAGTAGAAACCTCTGTGGTTCAGATACAGTTTGAGGATATTGTCCAACGGTGTATATGTTGATCTTAAATCCCCTTTGTGAAGAGATCAGAGGGTAAAATTTAACCCAACTCTAAGTTTAGAGGTAAAGGCTTTGAGCAGTTATGATCCTGGTCAGTGGGGTCACTAGGATGGAGCCATTCTCACTGAATATTTGTGTCTTCATAAGAAGGATAGAGTAAAGAAGTACTGAAGACATGGATTTACCTGACATGAACATTCTATAGTGTGTAATGTACTGAAACTCAGCATCCATAAATTTTTACAATTTGTACATGCAAGCCAAAAATTTTAAAACTTAAAAATAAACATGAAAATCTTTAAAAACAAAACACATAAAGCAGAGAGAGAGTAAGATGAAAGGATAGATACCAGAAGTACTCCCTGTCCCTTATCATATGGTATCTTGTTTCACCTTGGATTCCGCCATGAGAATGCCTTCGTCAGAGCTATCTCTGTGCCATTTGGACTTTTAGCCTATAAAACTGTGAGCTAAGGACATTTCTATATAAAATAGACCCTCTGAGGCATTTTATTGTAGTAGCACTAGATGGGATAGTAGTATTGTCATCAGATATAGAGAAATATAAATTTTTCTTGTTATAAACCCCAGAAAATAATTTTCTCTGTAAACATGAAAACAATGTAAGTTTGGTAAATTTGAAAATTTTTGCAAATTTTACTATTGCCTTAACTACTTTTCTCATTGTTGAGTCAGAATACCTGCCATTCAAAGTAAAGAAAGAAAGGCTTATTTTGTCTTTTTTATTTTTGTATCGGTAAACAAAACATGGGGATCAAACTCATGACAGTGTGCTTGCAAAGCAGGCACTTAAGCCACTGAGTTAAATCCTCAGCCCCAAAAGGTTTATTCTGGCTCACAGTTTGTAGAGGCTTCAGTCCATAGTTGACTGTCTCCATGGTAGGGTGCCATTGCAGATGGGCATCACAGGGAAGAAATGGTTCATGGTCAGCAAAAGGCAGCAAAGTGGCAAAGAAGCAGCGAGTGACCACAGCATCTCTCTTTCTGTCCCTTTCATTCCGTCCAGTCTACCCACCTTTAGGACAGATGGCACTCACACCCAAGTAGGACATGACCAACATTCACTTCCAGAACTATGCCAAAGTAGTGGACTGATTTATTAACCACACATCCTTGAGACCAACATCACATAATCTAGATTCAGTCACCTCTAAAAAGCCTCACCTATGACCTTAAGAGTCTTTGGAGGGACATCTAGATAAAGCCTTAACACCTTTTAATTCAGAAAAGTTTGAAAAGGATTACTGAAAAAGCAGGGGAATTTTATAGATGCAGCATGGAATGTAATGAGATCTTTCCATACCTCAGAACACTGTGTCCCATTTGTTTTCAATTTTTTACTATTTAGCCTGGAGACTGTTCTGTAATGGGCAAAAAGCCACAGTAGCATCTAGTAAGCCACTCTACGAGATGTGAACTGTCTTCTACCACCAAATTCAGTGTTATTCAAATGAGACTGCATATCTACCACACCTCTGGTTCTGTAGAACAAAACCAATACACGAGACTGAGTTTCTTCACAAGCTTTTATTTATTCCTTCCTTAAGGCAGATTTATGTATTCAGTACCACTACCATGTAGTCACTGATGTTTTCTCTGTTTCTTTTTTTGGGTACTGGAAATCAAACTCAGTACCTCAGGCTTCTCCTATTATTTTGTCACAAAATTTTGTTTTTTTTTTTTCCTTAAAAAGGCAAAAACAATGCATCAAGAAGAAAGGTTCATTTTGGGAGAGCAGCCCCTCTGGAAAGGCCATACATTCCAGGTTTTCATTCCTATCACGTACTAGAAATGGAAGAGTTATGAGGATGAAGAGCCAATCAGTGGTTGCCTGGTTTTAGGGTGGGGGTTTGGACAGGAAGTTCAACTACAAAAGGCAGCATGAAAACACTGTATTTGGGCAATGTCTTGGCTGTGTCAGTGGTGACTGTTCATATCAAAATCAACAAACTGTACAACAAAAAAGTGCATTTTAAAAATTCTAATTCATTTGAATCCCTTCATGCACATGCACTCAAAGACAGCCACGAAGTCTCAGCTGTGAGGACAAACACTCTGCCGTGCAGTAGATCGAGTGAAGATAACTGCTGAAAAAGCCAGGGTGATTGGAGTGACTCGCAGGCTATTCTGGGGAAGCAAAGGTCTAGTGAAATGTTGTAAGGTGACAGATTCAGGAAATTCGTCATAATACTCCATACAATTGTTGATGAACTGGATAATTTCAAAAGTATCTTTAAAACCTAGTAAATCAGATTACAAAAACATGGAGATCAAACAATGCTTTCAATGCAATCAATAACAATGGTTATTGATGGGTCACAGAGGAAATAAAGGAAGAAATCAGATAATTCCAAGGAGGAAATAAATGATCATGCTCACATAATGTATCAGAATATATAAATCAAAAGATTTATTTTTCAAAAGAATAAATAAAATAAACCCTTAACAAATCACATCAAAAGGAAAAAAGATCCATATCAAAGAAATTAGAAGTGAAAAAGATGAAATCACAATTGATATCACTGAAACTCAAAATTTTAGTAAGTATCTTGAAAATCTGTCCTCCAAAAAATTAGAGAATCCAGAAGAAATGTGTTGAACCATAGATGCCAACAAATTACCAGAGCTAAACTAAAAAGATATAAAAACCCAAAATAATCCAGTAAGAATCAATGAAATTATACCAGTAGTAAACAACCTGCCAATTAAGAAAAGTCTAGAAATCAATAAACTCATTGCTAAATTCTATAAGAATTAGGGGGAGATTTAATGCTAGTATTCTTCAGATTCTAATAAAATTGAAATGGAAGGATAACTCAAACTTATCTTGGAAGTCAGCATTACCTTGATTCTAAAGCTAGACAGGGACTCAATTGAAAAAGAAAACCAGGGCAATTTCACTAATGAACATAGATGCAAAAGCCCTCAAACAGATCCTGGAAGTCAGAATGCAATAAATCACCACAAGTGCCATACATCACCCCAGGAATATAAGGGTGGGTTATCATATGCAGATAAATAAAAGTAATGCATCACATAAATAGAGGCATGGACAAATCACATGATCATCTCAAAAGATACAGAAAATATCTTTGATATAATCCACGATTTATTCTTGATGAAAACCGTGAAGAAAATAGGTTCAGAAGGACTTTACCTTAATTTTATAAGAAATTTATGATAAATCTTGAGGGCATGATGGCTCCCACCTGTTATCCCAGTACTTGGGAAGCTGAGGCAGGAGGATCAATGTAAGTTTGAGGACAGCCTGGAATATATAGTGAGTTCAAGTGCAACCTGGACTACATAGTGAGACCCTGTCTCAAAACAAACAAACAAACAAACAAACAAGCAAACAAATAGTCCTTGGGATGACTGCCAAAGAGCAGCTCTCTAGAGAATTGGTTCTTTAGAATTCATTTCACTATGCTTATATATCCAGACACTAAGAGCCTACTGTTGCCATGGTCCAAGGGACCCTGGCAGCTCCTTAGTAGCTGACCTTGGTCATGTCGGTGTGATGCTGATTTTACCAGGATCCAGAATGCAAGAACTGTGAAGTCAGTGATGCTTCCACCCAGATTGCAAAAGAAGACCCGGAGGACCAGGCAGGAATTCCCTGGAAGGCCAGTGTGTGAAGTTACAGGAATGAAGTCAAAGGTGTGTGGATACATTTGGGAGTCAGTGATATTATGAATGTGGAACATATCCCAAGAAAATCTCCATCCCAAGAGTGGAACCAGTCCCAACAAGAAGCCATAAGGGTTGCAACCAGCAAGGTCACAGTGTTGGGGCTACCTCATCCCTCTGGAACTCACATCTCACCACCATGTGTCTCAGATGTCAGAAACAGACCGACAGGACTTAATGTTTCCATGATAGGTTTTAGCTTTACTTTGCTCCAATTCTTTCCTATTAACCTATCCCTTTCTTTAGGAATTTTCAGTTTTACCCCCTGCTGGTGCTTTTTGGGATTGTGTAACTTTTTTGTTTCTTTGTTTATATTTCTATAGGGATTTACCACTCAGAGTTTGTCTTGCATCTCAGAACAGACTTGGACTTGGACTTGTGGAAACTGCCTGAACTATCAAGACTTTAGAGAAGGTAGTGTTCCACTTCCAGTCATATGTGGGATTATTGCATTATCATTTCAATATGATTTTGCTATTGTCTGTTTTTGGAAATTAAGTGTAGTTTAAGGACATATGTTTGTGTGTATAGTTGACAAAATGTGGGCCATGACATTCATCCTGATACAACAACTACTTTGCAATAAGAAATGCCCAGCAGATGATTAAAGCACAGTTTTTGGTATGTCTGAGTGACCAGCATAGCACTGACACTGTATATGGGCCCTCACCCGTTCTTCTCTGATGTCATTCTGCCTCTCTGTTTACTGGCCTCAGTGATCAAAGCAGCTTAGTTCTGCCCTCCAATTTCATCCTGGAGTTTCTGCCACGGAACTAACTTGCTGAGCATGCACTGAATCTCTTGAAATTATGAACTAAATTAAACCTATCCTTCTTTTAAATCATGGAGGTCTGATATTGTGTCTCAGGAATGGGAAATCTTACTAACATGCTGTCATGGTTTATGTTGGTGGCCCCCAGGCCTCATGTATTTGCATTGTGCACTTGTGATTGGTTCATTGTCTAGTGCTTGGATTGGGGTGTGAGTGCTACACCGGCCTAGGGGTGGAGCCAGGATGTGATGTAATGGCAGGAAGAAGGTGTGTCTCTCTCTTGCCAGTTTCCACCTTGCTGTTTGCAGCCACCATGAACTGCTGCCCCGCCATGCCACCCTGCCTTGGAGCCAACTGAGTATGGACTGAAACCTCCAAAAACTGTAAGAAATAAACCTTTCCTTTCCCAACTTTGGGCATCAGGTATTTTGTCTCAGCGACTAGTGAAAAGTAACTAAGACACATGCTATATTTATTTTTGCTGAGAATTTGACTTGCCTTCAAACAGCAATTTTGGAGAGTATATTGGTTTCCTAGGGCCACCATAACAAAGTACTGCAAAAGAGGTGGTTAAAACACCATGATTTCATTTTTACCCAGTTCTAGAGGCTAGCAGTAAAAAAAAAAAAAAAAAAAAAAAATCAATGTATAGCAGAATTATGTTGCCTCTGAAGTCTCACTTCCAGTGGGTAATCTGTTTCATGCCTCTCTCTGAGCTTTTGGTTTTGCTGTAATACTCGGCATGGCTTGGCTTAAAACGCATCACTTCAGTCTCTGCCTTTGACAACAGGAACCATTTGCTCATTGTGTTTCACATCATATCTCTCTCTACAAGAATGTGTCTCTTCTCTTTCAACACCAGTCATATTGGATTAGGGGTTCAGTGTATTCCAGGATGATGTCATATTAACTAATTACATCTGTGTTAACCCTATTTCCAAATGAGATAACTGGAGTCATGACTTTAGCATATATTTTGGGGGTGAAGGCAGGAGTTATGACTCCATCTGTAGCAGAAAGGAAGGCTTATGTTGGACTAGGTGCATGGAATTCCTAGTTGCTCATTAGGCATTTTCATTTATAGGTGATTTAATTTTCATAGTGCTGCTTTCATATTTATTGTACCTTTATTTCCTGCCTCATTATACAAAGCACTGCAGACAGCTTAAACAAAAATATAAATATAATTGGCATTAAAAATATAAATAGGATGAGAAAATTCATAATATAAGTAAAATTAAGAAAGGAAATTTTACTCAGCTTATTAGCAAATTGCTTGACAAAAGATAAGTGTGTCTTAAATAGTTGTTGTCCTGTATTAATTTTATAACAAATGATGCAAGTAACATTTTTAACTGTAGGAGAGTACAGATTTGCCTTTGAACTCCCAAGCAGCCAAAAGACAAACGATTATATGATTAGTAAGTAGTCATATGTCAGAAAACACTTGATTCTTAGAAGTAGCAAAACTTTTGTGTTTAAAATTTCTCAAAGATATTTGACATATCAAATGTTCTTTAGAATTTTGAATTATTAGTGAAAATATTTTCTAAGATATGAAAGTATTAAATTCATAAAAGTATTCAATATCATGAATGTTTCCTTATTACATTATTTGGGAAAACTTAAAGTGCACAAAATGAAAATACAAATCTTAAAGAGCCAAAATAGATTTACTAGACTACCTGGAGGAAAGAATGTATTGTTTTGATTATTTCATAAATAACACTTCTGGCATTCAATTTTTGATAAGGATTTAAACCAGACTTTGAGAATGGAGGAAAATTGGATAATAATGTTGAACTAATGGCTTTATTCTTCAATATACATCATTTATTTCACCAAAATTATATGGAAATCTCCATTATATCTCCCCTCATTATTTAGATATTGACAGTGAATAAAAAATAGAGTAGAATTCCTGTTGTCCTGATACATTTTAGTGGGAGGAAGTAAAGAAAAAAAGAATTATACAAGCAGATATACAAGTGCATGAAAGTGCTATCTAGCCTATTACTCCTGCCTGGTGTTACTACCATAATCAGCTAGAACAACTAGTATGTTTCCTACAAATAAAGTCAGCCTCCTCTCTCGTGGGCCTGTATCTATGGGTTCAATTGACCTCGAATGAAAAATATTTTAAAAATTTTGTGCATGTACTGAACAAGCAGTGATGAATTTGTTAGAGTACAATAAATTATACATATATATCATATATATATGAAATACTTGCATAACATTTATATTGTGCTAGGCATTACAAGTGATTCTGAATGTAAGAAAGGACATGCGTATGTTGTATGCAAATATTGCAACATTTTATGTAAGAGTTTTGAGCACTTGCAGATTTTGGTAGCTAGATTTCTAAAACAAATCCCCCATTTACAGTGCGAAGGATGGCTATATTCTGATTACGAAGCCTTGAAGGCAGGGGGACAGGATGTCTGTAGCATTGCGCAGGGTCTCAGAACAGGGTTGCGCGCAAAGCTCTCTGGGAGAGCGCCATTTAAGGAGTAAAATAACATTTGAAATTTACCATAAGGAGATTTGATTCCATTTCCAAATTGCACTGCCAGCTTGTGTGAACCTACTTCTTCATATATGGTTCCTCTGAATTCCCAAGTTTATTAATTATCGTTCTTGGAGATATGTAAGATATAAAAGACAGGGTGTGTGGCAATGACATTATGATGGCATCTTTGATGCTGACATGAAAGTAAAAACTCTTAGAAGGAGTTGAGTTATAAATTACAGTCTTTCCTGCAATTGTGTTAAAACTCAAACTGTCTCCTACCATTGCTCTGGCTGCCAGTTATATGTGCATCATTTTCTAGAGGGCTAACCTCCTTACATGTGACCCACACCAAACCTTACATGTGCCCTCCTTACATGTGACCCACACCAAACCTTACATGTGCCCTCCTTACATGTGACCCACACCGAACCTCGAGGTATGTTTCTCTACCTCCATTCTTTCTGCTTTGTCTAGTAAACACTGCCAGGCTCCGATGTTTTCTCAGACTTCCTTAGAAATCTATTGATCTTTTTCTATTTTATTAAAAACCAAATTCGGTAATTTTACTTTGCTCCTAACCAGATATAAATAAATTGAGAGAAGTTGTTACCCCATTGGTATTAGGTAGAAGTTTTAGAGCTATTGAGGAAAGTGAAAAAATAAACATTTATTCACATATTCAAGTTTAATTTTGCATTGTAACAGGTGAAGAAA